>PVJD01004233.1:0-142016 GCA_004026545.1 Mormoops blainvillei
AAGGACCAAGAGGAGCGGACAAGCCTTGGGCCTTTGGGACCCAGTGAACTGCTTAGCCAGGCCAAGGTGGGGCTCAAAATTAATTGCATAACAATAAAGAATCTGTGTTTGGGAAAATCTCTAGACTGCCTTTGCTTCTGTTCCAGCCCAGACTTTGCCAATCATGGTGCTGCAAAAGGCTAATCAAAGGATAAAGCAAACAGGGTTGATTGCTGAGTTACAATCAAACAGTTGTGAAACTTTAAAATTTCAGTGCTTAGAAAATACAAGGTCTACAAAACCTCAGCTGAATAACATAATTGGCCCAGAAAAATACATCCAGGAGGGGCTTGGATAGCGTTGGGTATGAAAGGAATGTCTCCCTTCAGCTCCATGGGGGTGTGGCGGGTAGGACTGGGGTGGGAGCTGGACTACTGGGGACTTGCTTCAAGCCTGCCTGCTTGGCATGAAGCCTCCTGCCCTCCTGGGTTGGATCTCTCAGCACACATCCAACCCTTCCTTGCTTACCGCAAACCCCAACCACTGTCCCCCAGCAGAGAGCTCACCTTCAGCCTGACCATGTAGAATCCCTGCCTCTGGGACCCTGCCACTTTACATCAGTCCATGGGTCAGCCTGGGAGATGCCCCAGCCTCCTCCTTGTTTTCTTTAAAAATAGCAAAACATTTGCTTTCTGGAAATACAAGGCTGAGTCCAAATTTAAAAAAGAAGAAATAGGAGAGGAAAGCATTCAAACAAAACTCTCAGAATCGGGCTCCTGTGGTAACATACCGAATAAAGAAAAACAGGAAAACAATTGCAATATTAAAAATAGATGACTTCCTGCGTGTAAATTCTTCGCTGACCTTGTTGATTGGAGTGTGGTCAATGTTTGCTGGCCTGCCAGCTCCTGACTGCATAAGAGTTCATACCAAGGGACAGTCCTCAGGGGTCAGAAATCACTCCTTTCTGTTTTAAAAACATTTGTTTTTAGATCTGCCTGCTGGCATCATGACTCTTTCCTCCTTGATCTCAAAGAGATGGATTCCTTATCTTTTGTTTGATTCCTATGTGTCTAAGGAGAATTTACTGAGTATTGAGAATGATCTGGAACAGAGGCGGTACCTGTGTGCAGCGCCATGCACCTTAATGATACCAGCGTCCAGTGCCAACATAGCGTGAAAGTAATAATGGAGAAAACAATGCTTAATCCCGCTGACAGGGCATTCGCCCATGCAGCGAGCTCTCAGTGGGCACCTGCCACATGCCTGGCACCCCCTCTGCACTGGTGAGCTTATATTCCTGTTTGAGGAAAGGCGATAAGCAATAAGAATAATAAATAAGCAAATTCCATAGTATATTCTAACATAAGTGAACGGTAAATTGAAAGCAGGGTAAAGAGGACTGGGCAGATGGCTCGTATTAAATAAGGTAGAGTGGACCTTGGTAAGAAAGGAATACTGAAGCAAAAACTTGATGGGAGGCAAGTAGCCAGGCGGGTATCTTGAGAAAGTGTCCAGGTTGACACAACGGCCCGAGCAAATGTCCCGAGGTAGGACCGTTAGACTCTTTATGTAAGACCTGGCTTCTCTCTCTTGCTCTGTCGGAGAAGCCTCAGACAAGACAGTTACTCTCCTGGGCAGCAGAGGGGATGGCTTTGAAGCAGCAGAAGCAATGACAAAAATGGTTTTAACGGGGACAGCTCTCTGGAACTGGGGTGGGCTGGGTGAAAAGGAGAGGCAAAAGGTTAAAAAACGGGGCCCGTTCCAAGATTCCACTCCCTGCCTGAGATTAAGAGCTGGACTCCAAAGGGCACGCCCAAAACAAACCAGCAGGAGACGAGGAGCCGTGTCCTCGCGTTTTCATTCCCCGCACAGTCATGAGGATGGCTCGGTGCCTTCTGAAGCACTCGTGGAATTTGGCCTGGGATCACAGGATTTTAGGACTGAATTGTTCCTTCCTGGCCATGCTTGTTCCCTCCTAACCTCCTTCACTGCAATCGCCTTGGCTCCTTGAGTTCTCTGAACCATTTTCTGTTCAGGGCCACTCTTGAAATTAGATCTAGCCAAGGGATAATCCATACCTCTCAGGACTGCCTCCTCCTTCTCTCCAATAAGGCAGATTAATTCACTGGGGCCCAAGGTCCCGGGGGTTGAAGAGGCAGAGCAGTGGCCAGGGCTTAGGGACTCAGGTACTTATGAAAAGCATTTGATGTTCTCTCAGAGCCATTCGGGTTCCAGGATAAGAGAGAGAGGTGACGCTAGAAGCATGTGTATTTAAAACCCTGCTAGCTACTCATTGTTCCTGGGAGAAAGTCAACACCCCATCATATGGGTCATGCCTCTGCAGTCCGTATTTCCAGCATCCCCCTCCTTGTTAATGGACCACCTTAGCATTTCTCTGAGGGGCCCTGCTTTCTCCTGCCTCCAGGTATACATGTACCTGTTGTCCAGGAAGACTCTTCCAGTCTCCTCTTCACCTAGCTGAAGCCCACTCATCTTTCAAGTCCCAGCATAGTCAGTCCTTCCTCAGGGAAGGATTTCCTAACCCTCGAATTTAAACTAGGTGGTGCCTCTCTCCTTCCAGAACTTAACATGGCACCTGGTACAGAGTAAATATCCAGTAAATATTACTGCTTTTTAAATTCATTTGATTGATGAATGAATGAGCATTGAACAGCAAGAAAAGCTAAGATCAATGTGATTTTTTTTTTTTAATTGAGGACCAGGATATTAAAAGCCCCTACCACAAAGAGAAAGAAAAGAGAATCAAACAATGTATCTTGAAGGTCTGAAGTAGCTTCAGTCCAGGTCAGGCAGGTAAACTGCTAGAGAGAGCAATGGGGATTTTTTTCGATGGCGTTTACCTACTGGCTTGGCGTGAAGAGTAATTTTGTCAACCCTGTTAGCGGAGACTGAAAAGAAGCAGGATCCCTCCAGGCAGAGGTGGTGACACCAGGGCACATCCAGGAAAACTAAGCACACCCAGCTTGGAAGAATAAAGAAATTAGATTACATCGATATAATTTCCACATTTTGCTGTCTTGATCCACTGTGGATGACCTTGGGCAAGTCCCTTAACTTTCGAACCCCAGTTTTATTGTCCAAAAAAATAAACTTGGGGGCATTGAAAGAAAAAAGGGTATTAGCCAAGTTTATGTATGACCAAAGGTTCCACACAATGGTATTATTATTAATGATCACCGATGCTATCCCCAGCTGTTCCCCAGTAAGATTTTATTAGTCCCACTGATGTTTCCTGATTTGTTTCCACTCAGGAAGCTTTGAAATAATGGTTAGCAGAGGGACACATTGCAAAAATAAAAATTCTCACTCTTTTAACTTTTCCATCCACTTTAATCCTACTGCCCATCCTGCCTCTCCCCAGCTTCAGCTGGAGTCCTGCCATTGCTGTGATCAATCATGTACTGGAGAGAACCTCACTCACGGCAGGGGTGGGAGGGCGGGGGCAGGGGGAGCTCTGGCCCAGCATGCCTGTTGAGTGTGATGTCCTTTTGTGGTGCCCTCAAAAACAGAAGTGAGGAAACAGGCCATCATTTATCATGTGGCTTTGTAATGGATGCTGATAATGCAAAACAGCCAGGCCGCTCTTGAGGTCGCTCCAACGAAGCACCGAGTCAGCTGTTGGGGGCCAAGTCGGAAAGGGAGGTTCCCTGTGTGGCCTGCCCTTCTGCCAGGGATGTCCCTGCCTTAACAACTGCCCACTTGCGGAGGGAGCCTGCCATTCGACCTCTAGAAGGCACGCAGCCTCCTGCCTTAGATAGTCTGAGAGTTGGAAGCCTCTAGGGGGAGCTGAAGACTTCTCCCCATTCCAGCCACTGCCCCTCTCCCTCAATCCTCCTCTCCGAACCAGCCACGCCATTGGATGTATTGGATGCAGGTGACAGAGGGTGGATGATGGTGGTGTCTGTTGACCTTGAACCAGTCACCGGAGCAGAGGAAATGTAGCATTCTGGTTGGTCAGGCCTAGGTCCCCTGCACACACTTGGTTGGCGGTGAGATAATTTCAGCCATAATCACACCTCAGCGAAATCTTTGTCCAGGAGAGAAGGAAAGGGAAGTGTGATGGACACTAGAGTGACATTGGAATGATGTCTCCCAGTTCTGTGCATTCCCATGCCTTTGCCAAAGGAGGTATCAATATTTGTTTGGGGTTTTTTTTCAGGAGCTAATAAGCTTTTCTTTTTTAGCTTCACCAGCTTAACATTTATTAAATTTAAGTATTTTTTTTTGTTTATGCCATTAATTACAGTTGTCTGAATGTTTCCAACTTTGCCCCCTCCACCAGGCCCCCCACCAACTCCCACAGTCAATCCCCACACTGTTGTCCATGTCCATGGGTCCTTCATATATGTTCTTTGACTAGTCCCTTCACCGTCTTTCCACCAGTCCCCACCTCCCCTCTCCCCTCTGGCAGCTGTTAGTCTGTTCCATGTTTCTAGGAGGCATCAATATTTGCCCAAAGAAGGCATCGATAGATACGAGTTTACTAGCAGAAAAACACTTGAATCCACAAATGAACACACGATAAAAAGACATGTGAAAGTACAGCTCCACAGAAGCACCTTTTAAAAAGAGATCTTTCCCCCACCAGGGACCCACCTAAGAAGATGCCAAGCCAAGAGGACGGCATTGCTAAAATATCGATTGATCCCGCCTCTCAAACCCACTCAGCCACATTTTCCTTCTGACCTTTGCTGCTCTTCTCAACGTCACTACTGCCTCCATGTTGCTGCATGCCAGGCTCATTTCCCAGACCTCGTCCGACTTGCCCTGTTAGCAGCATTTCGCCCAGTTGATAACATCCTTCTCCTTGAAAACTTTTCTTTCCTTGAGTTCTAGGACCTCACACTCACTTTGTTTTCTCCCCACCTCACTGGTCATTCTTCTTCAAATTCTTTTGCTGGCTCTCCTCATCCCCGCCATCCCTGAATGCTCAGTAATCAGTACGTGAATCCCTTCTTTTCTATCTGTGCCTGCTCCCTAGGTGATCTCTTTAGCCCATGATCATCCGTGTGCTATGCCTCCAACACGTTTGCATCTAGTGTTTGCTAGACTTTATATTTCTACTGGAATAGCTAATAGATATCTCCCTCTCCCTTCTAAAATCAAACCCTTGATAGCGCTCCTTTCACTAAGACGAAAAAGAAAACCGGTTCCTCCAGTGATCTAGTCACTCCAGCAAAAGTCCATCCTGCTGTTCTTAACTCCTCTCTCTTATATTCCCCATCTTGTCCACCAGAAAATTCTACAGGTTTTTTATTGAAAATATATTTAAAATTGAATATCATCTCCACTGCTGCCACCCTACTCCTAACAGTTCTCCTTGCTTTCGCCTTTGCTTCCTCCCCATCCTCATCCCCATGGCCTATTCTCAACATGTTAGGCACACTGACCCAATTAGGACATTAGATCATGTCACTCCTCTGTTCCCAAACCACAGTGGTCTCAGAGTAAGAGCTAAGCCTTTATTATGACCTAGTGGGTCTATGTAATCTGCCTCTTACCTACCTCACTTACTTTATCTCCTATTAATCACAGCCATGTTCCCTCTACACCAGCCATGGGTCCTCCTTCCTCAGATATTCCAGGCATGCTTTCACCTCAGGGCCTTTGCACTTGCCTTTTTCTCTTACTGGAAAGCTCTTCCTCCAAACATCCACGTGATTCCTTCTTTAACTCCTTTAAGTCTTTACTGAAAAGTCGCATTCTTAGAGAGGTTTTTGCTGGAAATCCTGTCCAAATGTCGACACTCTCACTCTTCTTGTTCCCCTTCCCTTTTTATGTTTTTCTCATTTTCTTTTGTCACTACCTAAAATTCATCAGTTAAGGTCTGTTGAAGGAAGGTTCTCACTAAAAATTCTCACTAAGACTCTTTTCTTTTTTAAAAAGATGTTATTTATTTATATTAGAGAGAGAGGAAGGGAGGGAGAAACAGAGGGGGAGAAACATCGATGTGCGAGAGAAACATTGATCGGTTGCCTCTCACATGCTCGCAACCACGGACCTAGTCCACAACCCAGGCACGTGCCCTGACTGGGAATTGAACTGGCGACCTTTCGGTTTGCGGGAATGGCACGCAACCCACTGAATCACACCAGTCAGGGCCTTACTAAGATTCTTAACAGTCTGTGTCATTGTCTAGAAAACTAGGACACTGATGTGAGAACACGTATAATTCATTCCTTTTTTAAAAAATGAGGTATAATAGACATAACATTTTATTAGTGTCAGCTGTACAACATGATTTTACAGTATTTTTTTCTAACATTTTCCCAGCTTGTTTCACAATATCATAGTGAAGTAGTTACGTGAGGGTTCACAATACAGAATCTGGAGCCTAAATGCATTGATTTGAATCCAGGTTGTACCTTTGTTTGTATGACCATGAGCAAGTAATGTAATCTCTCTGTTCCTCGGGTTTTTTCTCTGTAAAATGAGGACAATAATCTTATCTTACAGGTTTTTATGAGGATTAAATGCATTAATATGTAAAATATTTAGAAGTATTTCTACTCTGTTATTATTGTGGTGCTGGTAGAGGTTAGAAAACCATTTTTAGTTCATTTGATTTTGGAGGGAGTGAAACTTAACAGCTGGATTTCTTTTCAGTTTTTAAAAACATATACCCTAATTTTATTAATTAATGAGTGTAATGTTTTTTCCGTTTTTCTCAATTTGAAGGTACAATTAATTAAATTTATTATAGGGAGTCTGTGGTACTATAAACAATTTCATTTATTTTTTTCTCGCATAGACAATATACAACCACAATGCAAGTGTAACATTGAGTTGAATGGAATTCAATTCCCATTTATTGAATTGACCCAATGTGATGAACAGAAAGATAAAGACAAGGTCCTTCCCAAAACCACTGTCTAGAGAAGACAAACATATGAACTGTTAACTTCTCAGTATCTGCCACGTGCTATATGGTTCTTTTATTTATATCTTAAGACTCCAGTCTTCCTCAGTCTCCCAATCATATCTTATTTATAACTTTGAATCCACGAGCATTAGTTCATGTGAACCAGTTTCTTGTTTTAATGTGGGAACATATGACATTAGTTGTAGACTGACTACTGAATGAAATTGTTTTTGAAACCCTGCCCATTAACCTTTAACCTTGAGGCCCATACATAGTTTCCATAACCATTGAATAATTAACTCACTACCAGAGGTATTTATGAGTTCCTGGCTCAGCCTGAGCCTGCCGGTCCTAATCCAGAGTTCTGGGAGTGCCCAGAATGATGTCCTCAGCCTCCTCCTGAGACACACCCTTAGCTGACCCATTTGTCTTCCCTCTCCTAGTCTTCCCCACATACTCTTTCCCCACCTCCCTTCACTCGCTTGTCCAGGAAGTACAACCGGAGCTGGTCTTCATGTGATTAATTGACTTTGCAGTTACTCTTATAGATGTTTAATCAGGTGTGCAAGTAAATAGATGAAAAATAAAGAGTGAATGTTTCTAAATATTTGTTCAGAAAACAAATTTGGCAATCTTCACTGCAGTCCCTCATCTTCCAGAGGCATTACCTTCGACATCCTCCCATTGAACGATGCCTGGGACACTTGGTCCTTGAGGGTGAATCCTGGAACTACAGCTTAATATGCGTGAAATTAATTGTTTTTTCACACTTGAAAGTGTCCTCACTCTCCACCCTGGATAAACAGGTTCAGAAGTGGTTTATACGGCAGGTTGTTTTCCTTCTGAAAGATAATCCTCAAAGTAACTTCAAAAAACAAAAGGGCAACTCTAGAGATTAAAAAAAAAAAAGAAAGGAAGCCATGATTGTGTAAAAAAGCCTTTCAGTAAGCTCAGATGCTATTCACAAAAGTCATAGAATAATCTTCCACTATTTACTAATATTAATGTATTTAAAATAACAGAGCCTATATAAAAAAGATACCTATGAGGGTAGTCCCTTGGGTCATTTTTCTGAAGGTAATTGAGATGAAACAAATTACCTATAGTCTGATATGGGCCAAAGATACAAGAAAGGTTGTCATAATGATTCATTCCCAAAAAAAATCAGTAAGGCTGGCCAAGTGGGAATGATCTTTCCATATTATTTTGGAAACACTCCAAATACATAAGCTTTACCTTTCAGGTGTCTTTGTAGTCCAAGGTCAGGGATTATAGGTCAGCTTTCCAAAATGTACTCAATGCCTTTGGTCCCAGGCCAATAATGATAAAGGGAAGGATCTATACAGTTTAAGAATCCAGCTTGGATAAGCCAACTGGTAAATTATAAGGACCACTAAAACTCATCTCTGGAAGTCTGGAGGACTATTTTTCCCATTGAGGCATAACCAAGCTACGGTCGCAAAATTTTTGTTAAGCAGACCCCTATTTTTATTAGACATTTGAATACTCCATTAAAATGACTACATTAGTTACAAAAGATTAAAGGAATTCACATGATTCTCCAGACCAAGGATTACTGATGGGGTATGAAGTTCAATCAATGACCACAGTGGGTAAATAAAATAGGAATTTGAGATCGACAACCTCAAATAGATGAATGAGCTAGATGAGACCTTCATGGGCAGAAAGAGAAACAGAAGTGACAGTGATCTCCATCCATGGTGCTCAGAAAAACAAAGTTGTGTCAGACAAGATTGAACTATCAGGATTTGACTATAATTTCCAAGGGCCACATAAAAAGGCGGAGGGAAACCATCTGTTTTGTTGAAGAACGGTTTTCTGGAAATTCATGGAAGTGAAAAAGCCCATCATATGCACACCTAAAAGGAGGCTAAAACCAACACTCATTGAAATGAGGGTTAGGTTCTTGGACCTCAGTGAAGGGCACTGAAACCTTTGCCAGAGGTGGCACAAAGGTACTCTTTTGTGGGGGAAAATGTCTCTGGGCGAGATTCTGACATTAAAGATTAAAAGTACTAATCAATTAAAATAAAGAAAGAAGGAAAAACAGCTGTGCCAAATGTTTTTATAATACCTTATTTAATCATCTCATTGACATATGAGGTTACAAAAAAAGGAAACTGAGGCTCAGAGAAGCAAAATAGTTTTATCGGTTTTACCTAGCTAGTAAGTTTCTACCCAGAATTTAGATCTAGAGTGGGAAGTTCCTAGTGTCCCTCCTATTTCCACAACATGTTACCTCCATTTGGGACAATGGTCTCTGTGTGGATTCAAGAGAAAAAAAGGACCAAGGTAATGCTTTAACAAGGTAAGTATGAGGCCTTCGGCCTCTCTGTGGTTCCTTTAAGATGCAAAATGCCTATTGCACCTAAGTGCCACATCGGTCGCAATGCAAAATCCCAAGTTTGGCATTTAAGGCTTTTCATGATTTTACCCCTATTCACTTTTCTACCAAAGTGGCTTGTTTACACATCCTTAAATCGACTGACTCCAAAACAGCATGGAGAGATGATATACACTGGGGCTCAGGGTGTAGACAGTGAATAATAGACTAATATTTTCCCAAAATAAGGAGGCTAGATCATGCATGCATAGTATATCAGAGAAGAAACAAAAGATGGCTTGCTAATTGAAAGGAGTAACATTTGGGGGATGGGGAATACAGAAAGCTTCAGCAACTCTTGTAATCATAGCTGTTCCAACTAATGAAAGAGTAATCAAAGCAAATAGCTTCGGAATGAAAATAACTTTATTGGGAATGTAACCTGTGTAAGAGTCATGAATGAACGAATGCCAGTGGAGACCTGAAACAAGACTGATGGTCTGATAAAGAATCCATGGAGACTCAGAAAAAGATGAAAATGATGAACACAGAAAGATAAAAACAGCCTACCACAGAATTTAGGAGAAATTTCCAGCATCTGTAAGGTGGATAGAAGTGTATTGAAAAAAACCAAAATGGTAGCCTGCCTGTGCGTTTCCGCATGAAACAGAGCGGCCAGAGCAGCCCGAGAGAGGGCAGCAGTACACATAGACTCCTCTCTATCACTCAGAGACACAGGATCTGTTCAAGCAGAGCTTAATATGTGGCTGGCTATTTTTTGACGTAGAGAGAGGACTGTTTCTTATATCAATCCACCCTCAAGTTTCTAATCTATTTAGAGACCACTGACCTTCCTAAACAACATGGTGGTGTGTGTGTGTGTGTATAGTAGTAGTAGTAGTAGTAGCAGTAGTAGATAAATGCAACCTTATGAGGCCAGTCGAGGCCAGTCTTCATAAATAGAGTAATAAGTGGAATGATAAAGATGTGAGTCCAAGCTAAGAATTATAGTCCTTTTAATAAGAAGAAGAAAAAGGAAGAGTAAGGAAGGAAAGCATTTTTACAGCACTTTATATGCTAGTGAAAAATCCAAGTGCTCTTTGTATATTAATTAGTGTTTAGAATAACTCCAAAATTTCCATAGTTAACACAAGTGTATTTATTGTTCATGCAAAGTTGGATTTAGGTAAGCAGAAACTCTCCTCCATCCAGTAACTCGGGGATTCAGCTTTCTCCATCTTCTGATATCACCCCAAGCACTGGGGTAGAGGACAAGGATGCAGAAGGCAAACTAGTTCTCAATGCCTTCGTCTTCCACTTCCAGTCCATTGGCCAGAACTGGTCACATGCCCCCAGTCACAGCAAGGAAGGCTGGGAAATGTCGAGAAGCTCATGGAAATCCCAGTTGAACACTGTCTTGCTCACAATGCTCATGAGGAAGACAATAGCATAATCCCCATGATTTTTCCAGATGATAAGAAACTGGCACAAAGGAAAAATAATTTACCCAAATTCACAATGTTAGTAAGTGGCATACCTGCTATTTTAACCAGATGGCCTGGTTCCAGAATTCGTGTTTCAAAAAATTATACTACATTATCTTTCAAAAGTAATAAAATATCAATAATTTTATTAATGACTCCTACCAGAAAAACAAACTGTGGGTGGAGATAGAACATCCTCCCTTAGAACGCCAGAGCCAGGTTACAAGAGTAGCAGCCAGACACGGGAAATCAGGCAACGAAATGCGCCATCACATTTCTGTAGACCCAAGAAGGGACTCAACCAGATGGCTAGCGGTCAGCTAAAACAGTCAAGGGAAATGCCTGCGTCTCGCTTACTGGCAAACGTAACATTTAGATATATCTCCCTTCCTGAGGAAAAGTAGCACGAAAAAAATCAACTCAAGACATAGGGGAAAAGTATTGAAAATCCCAGGTAAAGGAATAAGATTTTGACAATACAGGAGTCTATTCTCAAGCGCAGGGGTGGGAAAACATTTTTATAAAGGTTCAGATGGATGGTAAATGTTGAAGTCTTTCCAGACCATACTGCCTCTGTCACAAGCACCCAGCTCTGCAGAAAGGCGCAGAAGCGGCCATAGACGACGCGCGAGTGAAAGGGAGAGGCTGCGCCCCAGTCAGGTCCTATTTACAAAAACAGGCTGCGGACCACATTCAGCCCATGGGCTGTAGCTCGTCAACCCCCGTTTTAAAGAAAAGAAAATCTGGAAATATAAATGATTAATAAACACTTGAAAAATGTTCAAGCTGGTAGGAATCCAAGAATTACAAATCTAAACACTGATGTGAGTATTTATCAACAAACTGACTAATATTTTTTAAGGATTTATTGTTAGAAGAGGTTCAATGGAATGACTTTATATTTCTGATAAGAATGTGAATAGCTTGAATACAATTTAGCTTGAAGTTAATTTCTTGTAGAACATTACAGATTTAAAATATGTACATGCCTATTATGGTAAGTGAAATAAGTCAAAGACAAATACTGTACGATATCGCTTATACGTGGAATTTAAAAAGCCAGGCTCATGCAAACAGACAGCAGGATGGTGGTTATCAGGTGCTGGGGGAGGGTGTGGAGACGGGGGAAGGCTGGTCAAAGAGTATACACTTCCGGTTATAAAATGAGTACGTTCTGGAGCTTGGATGTGCGGCATAGTGAGCATAGTTAACGACACCATGTCCTGTACTTGAAAGCTGCTGCGAGTAAAACTTAAATATTCACCACAGAAAGGGTAATTATGTGAGGTGATGAAGATGTTCACTAACCTTGTCATGGAAATCATTTAGTTAGCAATATACATGTGTATCAAATCGTCATGCTGTACACCTCAAACCTACGCAACATCATATGACAGATAATCCCAATCAGGCCAGAAAAAATATATGTAGGCATATCTGTATGCCAATTTTATAAATATATGTTTAAAATTGCATAAACTTTCATAATTATGAAAAATTTATCAAATACAAAAAGGAAATTCATGGGCCTTGAGTCAGGCCTGATCTCAGTTCTGTGCTCCACACTAGCTGGTGATCTTGGCCAAATTACTTTATAATCTGACCATCGATTTTCTCATCTAAAAAAAAAAAATATATATATATATATATATATAATCATACCTACTTCACATGATTTTTCAGGACTAAATGAGTTCATACATATATAAAGCATATATTTCTAGTGTATATTAGGTTCTCAATAAACATTAGTTAAATTTTGAGGAAGGGATACAAATTTAGGATTGCACGGAAAAGGCTGAGAGACTGAAAAACCAGGAAACAATCATAAAAGTTTTGAAAATTGAAGAGAGGGACAATGAAGAGATTTATTTTTTATGCATGTGGTGCTGGGGGCATGATTAGGGAGGAGAGGAGAGAGATGGAGAGAGAGGAGAGAGAATGAGAGTGGGTTAGATGGAGAGACAGAAACAGGGAAAGGAGGGAGACTGACTCCTGTTTTAGATATTTCTGTGAACAGCGGATTGTGGATGCTTCTCTTGTCAGGGTTTGGTCAGGTTGGCAGGGGGTGAAAGAACTGGGATGGAGGAACAAAGTGCTACAGTTCCTTTACTGAACACAGGGGCTGAAAGAAAAACCTTCTCTGAGAGGGAAACCAGCAAAGAGGCCCTCAGGGCGTAGAGTCCACGGCCAAAGTGGGGGCTCAAGACAACACGAAGCTCTGACAGCAAGTGCCTGTGCTCAATGAAAAGGTGTAGCTTACAAGGAAGGTCATGAACACCATCCCAGACCCCACCTTTGTGAGTTAGTTCCTTGAGTCCCACATCGCAGCAAAGCTCCTTAACAAAGTCCAGGGGATGCAGAAGAAACATTTAGGGAGGCGATGGAGGAGAAAGGGAGATGAGAAGAAAGGATCTGGCTCCCACAGTGGCGTCTTCAGAGCAGAACAATCCTCTGCATCGCTGTGCAGGCCACCAAGCAATCTTCCTTAGATGACAAAGCCCCTTACAAGACACCGGGGAAGCACCAATTGCAGCCGGACAAACATTTCCTCAAATATCCCTTGCTCTTCTCACCTGCAAGAACAGCACAAAGTGCACCTTCACACCAAGAGCCACTTTGCAAATTCTCCTCTTGTTTCTTCCTAACATTCCCATCATCACCCCATATCCCAGGAAACACACAGGAGAATGCCTTCTTGCAAGCACATGTCTGCCCTTCGGGCTGACTCCTTGTTTACACCTTTACTTCTCAGTGCCAGTGACCCTTTCTCTGACCTTCCTGGAGGATCAGCTATGGCTTCTAGAACCCCACACTGAAACCTATGTGACATTCACCGCCCTGCAATGGCACTGCCTATGTGCTTATCTGTCTCACCCACAAGATCGTAGTGAGCAATTTCAGGACAGAGACAGGCACTGTCTCAGCTCATTGATGCCTAGGCTCCTAGCACAGCATCCAGCACACTGATGCAAATAGCTGGGCTCATCTTATGGTCATTTTTTAGCATGTCTTCTTCAACAGCACACCCAACACAGTTCTCCTTGGTACTTTAGGGCCCAAGTTAGGACCCACAGGACAAAGTGATCTCATGAATCATGACACGGAAAGCAAAGAGGAGCTGCAAGAAGCAGAGACCTGGTACGCAATGGGAACGGTGGACTCAGGCTGTGGTCACAGAGAGGACCACAGCTGCTAAGCAACTGCATAATTGCCACCTGTATCATCTTCGACCAGTCCTCCCTTGGTTTCACATTTCCAACCATATTGCAAGATTTGGGTCAGACTGGGCAAAGATGAGTGTAGGAAACCAGTCTACCAATCTCCAGTTTGACTTGTTCGTCCTATAGTTTTGAACCTAATTCTGTACCTCTGTTCTTGGTAACAAGTCAGCAACCCATTCTCAGTAGAACTGATGCCATGATGCCCTTGTCAGTAATGCAATCAGAACAACAACTACTATTTACTGAGCACTTATCCTAAGCCATGTCCCATGTGAGCTGTTTTACATACGTGATTTCACTTAGTCCTCACAACAAACCTTTGAGATGAACACTGTTGGGAATGTTATAGCCCCAATTTTGCAAATGAAGAAGCTAAAGAATCTGGGTAACATGCCCAAGGTCACACACTTAAAAAGTGTTATAGTCAGGATCTGAAACAAGTCTTTCTGTCTTCTCCGAACTGTACTGCCAAGAATCAAAGCTATAAGAGACTAGAGATCACTCAGCAAAAGTTTAACTAGGAAAGACTCCAATCTCAAATTATGTGTTCCAACTATGATAGAAAGTGACTTATCTAAGAGACCAAGGACTGGGTTGGACTGTCGATAAGTATGCAGCCTTTAAGAGACTTAGGTTGTAGTGGTAGTGTTCACAGACCTCCAAAGCATGTTGAAAGTTGACCCCAATTAACACTACTGAGCATACAGAGCTTAACCCTAATATCATGTAACTGCTACAACATCCTTAAAGCTCCAGGTTCTGTTTTCCAGGGTCATTGATGACAGTTTTGTTTTCAGAACAAACAGCTAGAGTAGGATAAGGATTCCCAGTGGATATTTAGTCTCAGTGCCTATGACCCACATTTTAAGCCCTAGAAATAAACACAGGCCACTTGCCAAAAGGTCTAACCATCATATTGGTTCAGACAAAGGTAAACCCAATTAGGTATAACCAACAAAGTGAAGAAAGTTGTTGAGCAGAGGAAAATTACATACCATTACAAAGTCAGCAAGACAAATCTACTTTTCTAGGGGTTAAAGAGTGCTTGGGGTAACTGGATTAACTCTGACATCTGTGCTTAGATTCAAAACCTTGGTGGAAGAAAAGCTTATAGCTTAATTTTTCAAGACCCAGCATGGAAACTTTGTTGGTTGGTAGATAGGGAGATAGGGGTATGAAAAAATTGGATTAGAGCTCCTGAAATAAGGACTTCAGTGATCTAAAAAGAAAGTGCAATTATAAGCAATTGTACCAGACAAGGTCTTTCCCCTGTGCAATGTTTCAATTCCAGAAAAGATCACAGCTGGATAACCAGGGCATCACTGATCTGTTCCATCCAGCAAGGAGTGTATCCTGGACTGCAGCAGCTTTTGCTCCTGGTAACTGGAAAGAATAAATCCTTTTTATAGGCAGTAGTTTTGAGCTGATATTTTCCTCTTTTTAGAGAAAAGGAATGGTTAGCTCCTGAAAGGTAAATTTGAAGAAGAAAGACTGCTCCATCATCACTTGTTACTGATATGTCTACCTTTATCTCACATCCATTTTGGTCAGCAGCCAGCTCCCCTTTTGACCCCAAATCTATACAAGAGCTGGTTTCAGCAGTGGTGCCCTTCCCAATGTTCCCATTTAACTTACTGCACTATATTATAATTGCTTATGTACCTTCACAGATGGGAATTCGAGCTTTTTGTCTTATTCATTTTTCTATGTCAGTGTCTGGCACATTGTCATACATATGGCAGGTTTTCAAAAAGGTACCTTGAATGAATTCACATATGGATGAATGGATGAATGAATAAATGGTTGGTCCACAGGTCCTCTAAAAATACTCTAGAAAGATACACCTAGATGATCTCTCAGAACATTCCAGCTCCTTCTGTGTCCTTCAGATGAATTATTTAACATTGTTAGGTTCTGTTTTCTTATTTATGAAATGAAAGCAATGCCACCCATCTCATTAGTTTGTTATGAAGCTCAAAATAAATACTTTAGGCTGGGGACCTATCCGTGAACCAGATGTGGTTCCTTCTTGTTCTTTCTATGTTCAATCTGTATTCTACTGGAAGAAGTTGGCCAGGATTTCTGTGAGGCACCAGCCATGTGGTAATGCGGTAAAATGATAACTTGACCTTAATAGCTCAGTTGTTTAAGTCTAATGTGTGCAGAAGACTTTTTTCTGGGGGTGCAGGGGGGAGGAGGAATATATTGGTTCCTTAATATAGTTTACCTTACAATATGAATATTGTATATTAGAGTATTTAAGAATAGTGCTGAAACTTTCACTTCTCACAATATTAAAGAAAAAATACCATGAGGAAACTTCCCATCTTAGAAAATTTAAAAATGCTTAATAAAAGATGTTAAAATTCTTATCTGAGCTGTCAGGAAAAGAAAGCAAATCATAAGAAGCTAAACAATACAATAAAGTGCATATATTCAGAGGTAACTTCTCTGAGGCATTGAGTCCCTGCAGCCATTAACTTATCCCTGGTGGTCTAGAGTTGTCATTTTGATTGGTATCAAGCAGGATTCAGGGTACAATGCCTAGGACCTGAACAAGATGAAGATAGAAAAAGATCTCTAAATAGGTCAAGGCCCAGGAGTTGACATCTTAATGTAAGGGTAAACCAAAAGAAGAAAATTTATCCACAAAAGAAAATAGTGAAGAAAATTTCTTATCTTAATCATGGCTCCAGGTAGAGTCTACCTTGAAAACTGCTATTCATAAGAGGCCCCCATGAGTGTTTACAGCCAGAATCAAGAACTCACACTACCTATGTGGTCTCAAAATACCTAACTTTAGAATTTAATTTAAAGTGATTCATGATTAATAATGCCTTCCTGAATAAACATATCTTAAACCAAGGCCTCAAGCAGTCTGCTCAGGTAATTATAAACTTACTAAAGTATAAAAATTGTAAAACAGAGAAGAAACAACTCATTTGAGGGCAAATATGTGGAAATAACAAACGGATTATAGCTACAAAAATGGTTGATATTGGAACTATCAATTATAAAATATAATAAGTAGATTTGAAACACTTAATAAAAAATAGAACATCTGAAGTATAATAAGATACTAGAAACTTTGAAACATAATCAGGTGGATTTAAAAAAGGAAAAACAAATAGAACTTCCAGGTGAAAAAACATAATAAATGAGACTAGAGACTCAGGATGAACCAGACATGGTTCCTTCTTGTTCTCTCTATGTTCAATCTGTATTCTACTGGAAGAAGTTGGCCAGGATTTCTGTGGGGCACCAGCCATGTGGTAATGCGGTAAAATGATAACTTGGTCCTAATAGCTCAGTTGTTTAAGTCTAATGTGTCAAAAGACTTTTTTCTGGGGGTGTAGGAGGGAGGAGGAATATATTGACTCCTTAATATAGTTTACCATAGCATTAGACACAATGGAAGAGAGAATTAGTGACCTGAAAGAAAGGACTTAACAGATTTTTGTTCTTTCTTCACTTAAAAAAAAACAAAACAATTAACAGCCATTTATTGTGTAGTATTCTGTGCCTACAATGGAATGTGTGCAATTATATATAAATCCACTGGCCAGTGGAAGAATCCCAACATTAACAATATAACTAAAACTAGCTGGGTTATTCTTCCCAATTCCCATTCTCCTGCTTTCCCCTCAAACATAACCACTTTTCTGAATTTTGTGTTTATCATATTCTTGCTTTCTAAAAATTGCTGACTACAATGTAGGTATCCCCAAACAATATTTTCTCAGCTTTGCTCATGTTTGTGCTAATATATATATTGTGCTTCTATTAACTGTCTTATATATTTCAGCTGGTGTGTATGTACAAGGCTTTATCTAATGTATACACTTAGGAGTGGAATTGCTCGGCCATGGAAATGTAATCGTTACTGGGCCAGATACTTCCAAGTTCTTTTCCAAAGATCTTGTACTATTTTACAGTCCCAACAGTAATATATAAGATTGTTTTTCCACATTCTCACAAACCTTAGTCATTATCAGACTTCATAATTTTCTTGCTCATTTAGTGTATGTGAAATGTTATCTCATTATGATTTGAATTTGCATTTCTGTGATTACTAACAAAATTGAGAATCTTTTAATATCTTGACTAGTCATCTATTTTTTTTGTGTGTGAATTACCTTATCATTGTTTTTGTACAATTTTCAACAGGCTGTAGATATTCTTTTCATACTCTGGATCCTGGTCCTCTGACAAATGTTGTGCCAAGATTTTCTCCCAGTTCGTGGCTGATATTTGTATTCTCTTTATGATATTTTCAGTAAGGAGAAGTTATGAATTTTAATAAAGTAAATTTTATTTCCTTTTTGGTTTGTGCTTTTTGTGTCTTTCAATCCCATAGAGAAGGAGTAATTCGGTGTAAAAGGGAAAACTCTAAATTTTTAGAAGAAAATACACAGCATCTTTATGACTTCTGGGTAGAGGAGGATTTCTTAAACAAAACCCCAAAAAAGTTAATCATAAACTATTGATATGTTAACAAACATTTTTGAAAATTGTTAGGATAAGCCAGGGGGATAAGCCGAGCCTCTGTTGTTTTCATTATTTTTCCTGGAGAAATAACACTGCTCTGTGCTGCTGCTGAAGAGGTGGCATCCGCACTAGGGCTGTCTGCACAGCCTCGCAACGGCCTGTGTCCGAATTCTCATCCTTCTCACTCCCACAGCCACCAGCTTCCCAGGAGGGAGGCACAGGGACCCACAGCAGTTTCTTCAAGTTTAGTTTTTCTTTGTTATTAGCACTGATGGGGGTCTGTTTCCGCTAATCTTAACTGTGGCAAAATGCTCCAGGATGTCTATTCTTTTGGTTACATATGGAATTTCCTGGACTTCAGTTGATTGCTTGGGATGGGGGCTGATTAGATGCAGCTATTTCCAGGCATCCTTGCCTTTTCTTTCCTGAAAAACCATTGTGTTAGCAACATATTTTTTAGGTGGGGCTATAATATCCACATACATTTTCTTTTCTTTTTCACCATACAACTTCAGACCAAGATTTAAAAAAAAAAAAAATAGCACCAAGTGCTACTTTCAACAGTCTTATGCTTTGTAATACAATTTGTATAGTCCTATAAGTATGCTTTTATCCTTTTTAAAAGCATTTCAAGGCCATTTTTTTCCTTGTGCAATATCACGAGGCTTCCCTCACCCTCTGCATCATCCCCCCTTTCCCATATATCTATGCATGGGTCATTATCCTCTTCACCATCACCATCTCAGTGTAGCTGAATGCTCCAGGGAGACTGGGTTGGTGTGAGGTTCTGCCATGATAAATGGGCTTCTTCTCACTCTTCAGTAATGGGCTGGCTTCCACCAAGGGCAGCTAATTTCTTTGTAGCTACTTGGAGTAAGTAGATTAGGTTACCAGTATTGCTGCTTATCTCATTCTAGAATCAATGATCCAATTCACATGATTACTACCTATAAATCTGGGGAAACTGTTACACAGAAGCCGTACTAATTGATTAGTGACTATTTCCTGAAATGAGTCATTTACAAAACGCTGCCTTGGTTCCTAGCCTATTTCTGAGGCAGTTAGAACCTAGTGAGTTGCTCATTTGCTGACTGTCTGATGACGGCTGTTTATCCCTGGTGTAACGCCCGAGTCTTACCCCAGATTCTCAGCTTTCTGGCCCCTGGCTCTTTCTCATTCCTTTGTCCTGTACCTATTTCTGAAAGCCTCCCAGGTAGATGCCCAGCTTGTAGCACAGCTGATCCTGAGTTTCCATCGGTCTGTAGATTTCGATGGCACTGAAATGTCATGGTCTTTCTGATCATCGAAGCCGATTGTAGCCAGGACCTGCCTCCTTCTGCTGTGCCTTCCCAGGTACCGCTGACCAGGTGAGAGGAAAAGGCCCAAGGGGCGTGTGGGTAAAGGACATAGGCAGTGCTCTGTCTCTCCTCCCAAGACCTGTGTGTGACTGGGGTGTCCCATAAGAGAATGGCAGCTCTCCA
Organism: Mormoops blainvillei; assembly: GCA_004026545.1. Taxonomy (NCBI): domain Eukaryota; kingdom Metazoa; phylum Chordata; class Mammalia; order Chiroptera; family Mormoopidae; genus Mormoops; species Mormoops blainvillei. The sequence goes on from PVJD01004233.1 coordinate 19,887, forward strand.
ACATGAGGGTCTTTTGGAGGCTGGAATCTCTATTTTTCCAATCAGATAGGGTATTTGTAATTTTGTATGTGCCAGGCACTGAACTACAGACTATGCCTTAAAATCTGGGTGGGATAGGAAGTCAGATAATAATTACTGTCATACACTGAGCACTTTCTATAAACAAGGTGATTTGTGCTAGAGTTTTACCTACAGCATCTTATTTAATCTTATAACGATCACGTGTCCTGGATGTTATCACCTGCTTGAGAAAACCAAGGCTGAGAGGTTGGGTACATTTTCTAGGTCATTCAACTAATAAATGGAGAAACTAAATTCAAACATGGATTTAGCTAATCCCATAGGCTATTTTAACCACCATGCCATCCTGCCGCCCTCTTTAAAAAAATAAATGATAGACCAGAATTACATAAAAGGAGGTCAGAGAAAGTTGAGTTCACGGTGGCCTGGAGCAAACATGAGCTATAGGGTAGAAGAAGGAGTCCATAGAGAGCATCTAATCACATGTTTCTCAAACTTTTTTTTTCGCTTGTAGTATGAAATACATAATATTTTTTAAAATACGGAACGCTTCATGAGTTTGCACATTATCTTGCATGGAGGCCATGCTAATCCCTATAGCAGTTTTAGTGCATGTATATGTGCTGCTCAAGAGACCACTCTCAAACTTTTTAACTTAAAATCCACAACATGAAATGTGCTATACATCATGAGCCAGTGAATACACATATATAACTGGAACAAAATTTTACTTCATAATACTTGCCTCGTTCTATGCAGGGCACTTAATTTTTCTACTATGCCTTATGTCTGTTTTAAAAAATAATTTTAGTCCTAGTCTATTAAATAGACTTTCTGACCTACAGCACTGATCTAGAAACCTCGACAGATGGGAAATTGAGGCCCCAGGATGCACTGAGTATTAAGCACAGTGTCTTGAAGACAGTAACCCTAAGCGCCTTTGCCTTATCTCCCTGGGGACCCAGCACACCCGTGTGGCACCTCAGTGGCAGAGCTGGGATAGAATCCAGATTTCTTGATTCCTAGTCCAGGCTTTTTCAGTCAAGGGAAGTTTGTCAGAGAGGAAGGACTCTCCCATGGCAGTTTCTTCACAGGCATGGGTAGAAATAGGAGGAAACAGTACAGTTGTGGGAGACTCACACCACGCCCAGCGGGCCTTGTTCAAGGTCACAAGGCATAGAACAGAGCATCTAATTCTAAAGCCACACTCTTTCTCTGGTTGTCTAACCTCATTGCTCAATCAAATCGCCTGAGAGCTCTTCAACAATTCTAATGCCCGACTATACTCAGATGGATTTAACCCAATTACTTAAGGATGAGGTGTTTTCTAAAAGCTCCCCAGGTAGTTTTAGTTCACAGCCACCACCTCTCTGTAGTGTAGAAGGTACCCTTTAAAACCACTCCTGCTTATCCTTCAAGTCCCAGCCAAAACGCCTCATGGGTCCTAACTCAAATCACAGTCAAAAGTAATTGCCTTTCCATTATCGTATTCATCCAGCGCTCCTGGATCCCTTTAGCCTGCGTCTGACTCCCTGCTACATGCCTTACTCATCTTCATATTCAAGCATGCAAGAGATACTTGCAGAATTCCCCTTTGCTCAGGCGGCTCTTCTTCCCCAAACCACTCAACCCTTGAAATCTACTGTGATTCACCTATCGCTCCTAAGGAGGGGGACACAAATCCTCCCCAGGATCAGTGCTCCTGTCGGACATGAGGGACCCTCAGCCTAGGAGCTGCAGAATCCTGCCCGGACAGAAAGAGCTACTAAAGGCAACGAGCCCACAGCGTCCTCTCTGGTGTGCCTCGGCTTTTTCTCCGATGTTTCCTCTCCAGTCGTTTCCTCCGGCTTTTCAGGTTTCTGAAGGGTAGTGTGGGCCTGTGTGTGCAGCCCTGGCCAGGAAGTGGGGAAGACACTCTTCCTGTCCTGGTCACACTGTCAGTGTGCCACGCCATAGGGCCTCACTTTTTCATTTGGTTAGCTGGGAATGACAACATTCCTAACACAATTGTCACCCTCTGCGCCTTTCCCTCTTGGGCATTATGTCAGAACTCTTATATATAAAAACAAACTTTGTTCAGGTCCTTGAGCTCTTCTGAGGACAGCTTTGTATAAATATAAGATACCTTTTGTTATTGTTTGTAGCCCAGAGGATTTGCGGAAAGGAGTTTCAAGCCAGCGGTGCTCGTTCTTACAGGCAGAAAATAGCTGCTGGAAAAAACAACCCGATGTGTAGAGCACAATGTTCTTATCAAGCACGCAGAATTATCTTTCCCAGGCAGCCATGAACACAAAACACCTGGTGCACACGTTTCCTGCCCCTTCACATATTTTGAAAGAAAGAGACCTTTACCCTGACCTGTCAAGTAATGATCTTTAGGAACTTCTGTCTACAGACTGTGACAGTTATCTTGGCTTGTCGTTGCGGATTTAAGTGATAAACATAGCTGATTCTCACTCATGGGCTATCTTGTCCAGCTATCACTCAGACCTTATCAGATCCACGCATGCATTTCTTCCTCCTTCAAATGCAACCATTGGATGGGTTAAGAGGCAGGGGCTTCCTGCCACATCTGCCCAATGCCACGTTGGGTGCTGTGGAGAAGACAGGGAGTTTGATGACTTGGACCTGACCCTGTGATTGCTTTAACTCTTTGGGGCAGAGAAAACAAAATACTGATAAATTCACTGAGAACAATGAAAGAATAATGCAAACCTATTCATAATAAGGTTCATTTCCTTCATTAAAGGCTCAAAGGTGTTTAAAGAAGGTAGAAATCAGTGTGGGAAAGTTTCATGGAGGAGGAGGAAGACACAATATGGGGGAAGGTACTCAATAATGTTAATTAAGTGAACAAAGGAAACTTGAAATGGCCCTTGAAGAACAAAAGCACTGAGGAGGTGGGGGAAGGAGCTATTGCGGGAAAGCAATATAGCACAGCAGCTGAAGTGCTGACTTCAGAAGGAGGCAGAGTGAGCTGGGTGTGCAATTCTACGGCTGTGTGATTCTGAGCAAGTTAAGTAACCCTCCTAAGCCTTACTTTCCCCTTAAATAATAAGTGAGTACTAACAATGCATCCATCATAGGTTTAGGGGGCACAATGCCAGGAATAAAGTGACTCTTCAGTGTTCATTTATTTTATTATTATTATTATTATTATTATTGAAAACATGAACAAGGGCAGAAATTACTTGCTCTGTACTTGGGGAAAACATATTTTCCCTACAATAAGATAGTCAAAATACTTGATATTAAGTGTTCTTTATGTGAACTGGAGCAGACAGAACCTGCCCGCTGAAGCATTATGACGGAAGAAAATCCCATGTTTACTATCTTCCTCATGCTGGAATTCCTTGCCTCTTCTCTTTCCTTCAGGGTCCTTCTTCAGCACCACTACATCATATCCCCACTGTGCCACCATGAGCTCACAACCTCTCTTCTCTGCCCCATCCTCCCACTGCCCTTCCGCCTGCCCCAGACTGGGTGAGAGCCTGGGGAGTCAGTCATAAGGGATGGGTCTGTAATGGTGGCCTTTCACGCAGTGATGACAGAGTGTGGCGTTGGGGACAGAGAGTCTCTTGGATGTTTCTTGATTCTATGAAGTCATATATAAATAGCTAACAACCTCAAACACAAGGAACACTCAACAGCAGAAGTTTGCTTTCCTTTATAATTACATTTACAAGAGTGAGAGTTCAGGGAATTCTTTATTTTCCTTCTTTATTTATTTCCATGTCCAGAGACATGGATTGGGCCACAGAGGCCATAGCTAAGCCATGATGTCACATGTCATAGGGCTGTCATACATACACTATTGGATAGTCTGAGCACTGCACAGCAGTGCCTCACGTAGGCATTTGCTTGTTAAGCTGTGAGCCCCCACCCCTCTCCCTAATCCACCCTGTAGATGACAGTCATGTTCTTAGTGAAATGTGCTTAGCCACGCTCTTAGCTTCATAAGACTCTCCTGGTTCCCAAATTACATACCAGATAAAACCCAAACTTCCTACCCTGGCAGATAAAGCTCTTCATACTTGTCCCCACCTTCTTCTCCTCATCCCCTACCACAATAAATTTCTCCCCAGTCCCCACAAACACCATGCCCTTTTAGGACATGGTCCTTTGATCCAAATACCTTCCCTAACCTTCTTCACTTGGTAAACTCCTCCTCATTCTACCCAAAAAAGCTCTGGTGTTATTTCCAAAGTAAAAACTATCTCTACATTTCTTTGCTCTGGGATGTTTAGACCCCAAAAGGTTAGCACATAGGGGATGCTCAAGAAATAATTCTTAAACGAATGAACTAGTTCTGACTTCAAATCCACATTTATTATGATGTAGTAATTGTCCTACTTACTTGTTGATTTCCTCATCAGACACAGCTTCTCAATAAGGGAAAGGTGAAGGGAGGTTGTATCTTTTATATCTGTGTTCTGAGACCTTAGTACAGTGAGTCATTTAGTAAGCTTTAAGACAAAGTTTGACAAATAAATGAATTTCTAATATTTTTTCTTTCATTATGTTACTGAACAGCAAGCAGGGTCCTGCTGCCTGTCATCACTCTGCAGGCAAAATTCTGGAGGCAAAGTCTTGGTGGTAAAGTAAAGGAGTCTTTATTCAAAAGCTACACAATTTGGGAATGCCAGCTTTCCACATACATTAGTCACATACAACTTTAATCATTAAACCTATCAATTAAGGCTAAACTCTTTAACACCTGAGTTCTATCATTCCCCCTGTTAGTTTTTCTTTCTATAGGGTTAGTTTACAAACGAAAACAACATAAGATACAAAAGCTACACAATTTTGGAAGAATGGCAGGCTTCTTTCATCAGAACTCATAACCTCTAGAACACTCAGAGAAAAATAACCCTACCACCCTCTGCAGGGCAGCCCGACCCTAGGTTACACCTGGAGTTCCTTCCTATCCAAAATACCACCCGTTGGGAAAGGCAGGCAGCTGAAGCACAGTCATCCAGGCATCCGCGACGAAGAGCCAGTCTCTGCTCTCTTTTATTTTAAATCTTCTGGCCCATGATTCCATGTGCTCTGGAGGCATTCAGCTTCTAATCCTATTCTAGACTGTTTACTGTCACCTCCGGCAACCTCCTCCTGTGGCCCCTCCCCACTCCTCCCCAGTGACCTGATCAGATCCCTCTGTATCGATTATGCATTCTTTCTTTCACAATTAGGTTTCCTTTCTCTCTTAATATTGGGTTGGGAGGAGAGGGAATGAAAAGAACAGGGGTCTTTCGTTAGCTTCCTTCTCTTAGAGTAGAGCTGGGAATATGAAAAGGAGGAGGAGGTTGTCTTAAGTTTGAGTCCCTAGAATCAGAGGATAGGAAGTCCTACACAAGTGACCACAGGGAGACCTTGAAAGGAAGTGAAGGAAGCAGGACAGGACATGGGGAAAGCAAAGCGAGGATATGGGCTAAGCTGCAAGCAGGCCTTAGCCCAAACCCATGGAAAGTTCTGGGACAACATAGCCTCATGGAATTGTCCCACCTTGAGGCAAAGGGCTAGGCTCTTATACACCTATAGTAGTAGTAGGTTGCAAACCACATACAGAAGTGGTTTGCGACAGAAATGGATGGAACTGGAGACTATTATGCTAAGCGAAACACGCCAGTTGGTGAAAGACAAATACCATATGACCTTACTTGTAACTGGAATCTAATGAATGAAGTAAACTAACGAGAAAAATAGAACCCGTGACATGGAAACATGGAACAGACTGATAACTGTAGGAGGGGAGGAGGGATGGGGGGCATGGTGGAAGAAAGAGGAAGGGATTAGTTAAAGAACATATATGAATGACCCTTTGACATAGACAAAGGAGAAGGGAGGGACTATGGGAGAGAGGGGTGGGTTGGGTGGAGGGGGGCAAAAGGGAAAAAATTGGGACAACTGTAATAAAATAAACAATAAATTTTTTAAAATAAAATAAAATAAAAGAAGAAGTAGGGGACAAACTCCCAGGCATTTCTGGCAGTGCAGCTTCTATGGGCCAAGAGGAACCTTAGTCACCTACACGCACAGCTTCTGAGTGAAGAGACAACAGATCTAGCAAAAGGATCTGAGCAACACAGCAAAAGCCCCTACCACACCCCTAAAAATAAGGGTGATAGAAAGTATTTACTCCTGGAAGAATTATCCAAGGCTTTATTTAAAACCTATGTACTCCTGCTTGATCAGTCTAATCACCATGGTTATCTGGACTTGTTTATCTCTCCTTAACATATTAGAAACAGCAAGATAGACGAAGGTGCACAGACTCTTAACAGTAAGTGCACCAGAAGAAAGAAAAAAAAAAAAGGCAGAGCAGTCTGCAACCTTGTAGTGCAGAGCCTTAGAGGGCAGTGAATAAAAGAAAAGTCTAGAAAAATTGAGATTTACAATAAAAAAAGTTAAATACGCTATGTTTGGCATTCTATATTTAAGAACACAGGGTGACAGTGCAACATAATTTTAAAGGTTTCATTCAAAATTTAGAAGCTTAAGGTGTGTGAACAAGTACATAGACATTTTATTTTTGTGGGATATCTCCTTCCCCACTGGCCCTGGGTAAGTAGGGGGTTACTAAACTATACTCTGGAAAACATCCAACCCCAGGAGCCTGTTGAAACTTCTTGGACAGTAGCATCACTTCAGACTTGTTTAAACATTTTGACAGTTCTGATTCTATCACATGTATAAGGGAGGGATGGAAAAGAAAACCCAGAATTATCTTCTGGAGGGTGGGCTTCTTGTAGTAGAGGCTTCCCCCGCTAGGCGAGTGTTCTAGGGACCCATCTGTTTCAGTGTATCAGCTGGCATTGTTGTGAGAGGCTGCACTTGGCTTCAGTGAATTTTATTTTTTTGAAGACTCTTTCATCGCATTTGCCCATTTCTTGATGGGTAATTTATAAGCACACCTGACCATAGGGAGCTCAGTGTTCAGCAGTTTTTGACCAAAAACACCATGACCCCCATGCCTCACCCTTTCTATTCTCTATTTACCCTGAGAAACAATTTTTTTTGTTTCACTGGGTCAAAAATGTCCTCAATGGGAAATGTTTTGCTGATGTGGAAGAGGTGAATCAATAAAGGGCAGAAGCTCTAAAAGGCATCAAGATCAACAAGTTCAAAAACTGTTTTGAGTAGTGGAAAAACAGTCTTGATAGCTGTATTGCATCAAATGGAGAGTACTTCAAAGGTGACTGAAGTTTAAACATGTAAGAATAAATACACAATTTCCTATGAATAAATTCTGGGTTTTGGGGATCCACCCCCTTCCCCATACACACAATGTGCTATAGAGAGGACTCTAGCCTGGCATCAGACATGTGGAGTTCAAGTTATTCCATTGCCATTAACATCTGTGAGCCCTAAGTAAGTCATTTATCTTCTCTGAGTCTCAATGTCTTCCATCTGTAAAGGGGAAATAATCATATTTATCATATTATTAATAATACTTATTATATTATATACTACATCAATATAATGTAGTACATGTAATATATTATTATATTGACAATACTGTTATCATTACTATTATTAATAATCAGTCTGCTGTGAGGAGTAAATAAGATAATGTTTGTAAAGGTCAAAAATTAATTAAAACGAAAGTAGAGTATTTGGCAAAGTAACCACCCTTTCATCCCTTTCTTCTTTCCAATGAACATTTTGACAGTTTTTCTAAACCCATAAACTGGTGAGAGACACATGGATGCCATTTCCCAGAGACCGACTCTGTTCCCACTCACCACCATCTGGCCTCCAATGTTGCCCTCCCAGTGGCCATTCGATACTCCCGTTTCTTGCTCCTATCTCAGAGGACTGCCTTTGGAGAATGGGTTTCTCAGGAAGGACATTGCACAATCAGAAAATGCTGATCTGCCAAGGCCGTAGCATTTTCTTTTCCTGGAGCCCTTTCAGGAATGTGTCACAGGAGGTGGGGGAGACGGCACGCAGAACAGAGAGTAAGTACTGGGCACCAGCAACCAGGTAATAAAATGTCCGAGCATTCCTTTTCAAAATCTAATGAAGACATCAATCTTCATTAAGGCAAAGGGTCGGGGTCCACAGCAGTGAGATTCACTGAGCTGCTTCAAAAAGATGGAGAAACAATGACCAAAATGTAGACCATAGAGCAAGAGACAGTGAATTCTAGAACGTGATGACGTCTATTTTCAACAAGTCATGAATTTGCCAATAGCAATTATTCTTAAACATGAGCCTCGAACTATGTGTTGTGTCAGAGCCAGCTTGTATCGATTGAAGAACTAGCTGATTGTTCATGGTTTTTCCAACTCCATGCTCAGTGATGTCATGTTGGTAGCTTATCATCAACCACAGGGGTGGTATTTACATCATGGAACTCAGCAGGTGCCACAAATAGGGATTTTTCCCCAGAGAACCAGCTTACCAGCAGACCACTGCTGAAGCTTGTATCCAAATATCAGTAAGATGTATGGAATCCTGAAACAGTTTTCAGAAGAACAGTGTTCTTCTTGAATTTCTGTGTAAAACACTGCAAAAAGAAGTTTATGTGTATATAAATTTCAGAAAACCTGTGCTTTCATATTCCAAATTTACCTTCTTCATAGAGCCTCTCTTTTCCTTTAGATGAATGCAGTGAACGTGTACTACCAAACTGAGGTAAACTGGAGTCACGGTTACGTCCTTGACATTGCCAACTTGATTGTTTGTTTCCTTTTTTCCCCATGAATGTTTCCCCAGCTCTACCAGTGCAAAGGATGCCTACAGAAAGTGACTTTTCTGCAGGGGGTACAACTTAAGAGCCTGAGGTATCCTGGAAAGTTTTGCCAAACAAATTGGATTCAGCTCAAAGTGACCAACCTTAGTAGGGGAACATAAATTTCTTCTTTCTTGTTATACCAAACTATAAGATTAATGAATAAAGAGGAATAAAAATGTAAACATGCACACTTTTCACTTCAACAGACCTTTATTTTTGTGGCTATCTATAGTTGATGATTTTCACCGCTCTTCATTTAAAAAAAAGAAAAAGAAATTTCAATCACATTCCCTATCTTCAGCCTAGATTAAAAAACAGGAAACTACAAACCAACCAATGTCTGTCCCTTTGAAATCTTAACTTTTTTTTTTTTAATAAAGAGGGGAAAAACCCAGTTCCTTAAATATGGTAGGTGGGTTTTAGAGGTCACTGGAAGCTTGCATCGATCATCCTGGTGAAATGAGATGCATATGGTTGTTGAAATAACACCACCTCCCCGCTTCTTGCTAGTAATGATCTTTGCCTGAAGGAAAGATGCTAGCCTGGGCACCACTCAATACAACTTACACAATCTAGAGCCTTCCATTCCATATCTTCCCTGAATCTCTCTCATACGCAGTCTCTTCTCACTGGGTGGTGGGAGAGCAATGGGCTCACTGGGGTAAAAAGCCACTTCATTGATGGAAGCAGCGTGGCCAGGAAACTTATACAAAATCTTCCTGCTTGTGATGCCCTGCACATGCGCAAACCTGTTGTCTGAGCCAGCTGCTATATGGCTTCCATCGGATGACCAAGCCCATCTTGGAAGATTCTTTTAAAAGATTTGCGTATTTCCTTGAAACATCTTATTATTTATATTATCACCCTCAAAATAAAATACTTATAGATCTAGAAAAATGTGTATAAAACCTATATAAGAAAAACTACAAAACTAAGAAAAACTAAATAAACTAAATAGGTATGCCACATTCACAGATAAGAAGACTCAATGTTGTCAAGATATGAGTTCTTCCCAAATTAATCTATAGATTCAATGAAACCCCAATCAAAATCCCAGCAAGTTATTTTATAAATGTTGACAAAATAATTGTAAAATTTACATGAGGAGGCAGAAGCCCCAGGAGAGCCAACACAATATGAAAGGAGAGGAACAAAGCTGGAGGACTGATACTGCCCTTTAAGACTTAAAGATTTACTATAAAGCGACAGTAATCAAGACAGTATGGTACTGACAAAAGAAGAGACAGTTAGGTCAATGGAACAGAATAGAGACCCCAGAAATGGACCCCAATAAATATAGTTAACTGATCTTTAACAAAGAAGCAAAGCAATATAATGGGGCAAAGATAGCCTCTTCAACAAGTGGTTCAGGAGAAACAAGACATTCATATGCCAAAAAAAAAAAAAAAAATTAACGTAGACACAGACCTCACACGCCTCACAAAAATTAACTGAAAATGGATCACAGACCTCAATGTAAAATACAGAACTATGGAACTCCTATACAACATGGGAGAAAACCTAGACAGCCTGTGGAATGGCAATAACTTTTTAGACACAAAATCAAAGGCAAAATTCATGAAAGAAATTGATAAGCTGGGCTTCATTAAAATTAAAAACTTCTGCTTTGTGAAAGATAATGTCAAGAGAATGAGAAGACAAGTCACAGATTGAAGAAAATATTTGCAAAAGACAGACCTGATAAAGGGCTGTTATCCAAAATATACAAAGAGCTCTTAAAACTCACGAATAAGAAAACAAACAACATGATTAAAAAATGGGCCAAAGACCTTAATAGGCAACTTACCAAAGAAAATGTATAGATGGCAAATAAGCATATAAAAGGATGATCCACATCAGATGTTATCAGGGAGATGCAAATTAAAATATCAATGAGATACCACTGCATACCTTTTAGAATGGTCCAAATTCAGAACACTGTCAGTACCAAATGCTAGCAAGACTGCGGAGTAAAAGAAACTCACATGCATTGCGAGTAAGAATTCAAAATGGCACAGTCACCTTGGAGAATAGTTGACAGTTTCTTACAAAATGAAACATATTCTTGCCGTGCAATCCAGCGATCATGCTCCTTGGTATTCACCCAAAGGAGGTGAAAATTTATGTCCACACAGAAACTTCCACACAGATATTTATAGTAACTTTACTCATAATTGCCAAAACTTGGAAGCCAGCACGATGTCCTTTAGTGGATGAATGAACAAATAAACAGTGGAGTGTCCTGACAAAGGGCTATTATTTAGTGCTAAAAGGAAATGAACTATCAGCCATGGAGAGACATGGAGGAAACTTGAATGCATATTACTGAGTGAAAGAAGCCAACCTTAAAAGACTGCATACTGTATGATTCCAACTATTGACCTGCTGGAAATGGCAAACGTATAGAGACAGTAAAAAGATCAGTGGTTGCCCAAGGCAGTATGGAATAGGGGATAAATAAGTAAGGCACAGGGGATTTTTAGGGCAGTGAAAATACTCAGCATGATACCATAATGGTGGACATATGTCATTTTACATTTACCCAAATCCATAGAATATACGAGATCCAGAGTGAGTCCTAAAGTAAATGATGGACTTTGAGTGATCATGATGTATCCAGGTAGGTTTCTCCTTGATGACAAATAGACCGTTTATGGATAGGGGCAGAGTATATGGGAAATCCTTGTATCTTCCCCTCAATTATGATGTAGACAAATGTAAAACTGCTCTAAAATCTTGTTTATAACAAAATGATAAAAATAAGAGAGACATGCAAAACTTTTCATGATGGTGTGCAACAGTTTCATTATTTTGAAGCTTTCTGTTTTAGAACACTTGAGAAGAGAGTATGTTAGTTCCAATTATCTATTATGCAGTAATACACTAATCCAAAATTTAGTGGTTTAAAATAATTTATCACCCACAGCCTGTGAATTGCCTGGGCTCATCAGCAGGGTGGTTCTTTTTGGGGTCTTTTATGGGACTGCAATTGGATAATGGCTTGGCTAGCCTGAAATTCTCTAAAGGCTAGACTGAGCAAGTCTGCAAGCTGACCTCTTCCCAATTATGTCTGATTTCTACCCACAATTTCTGTCTCTGTCTCTGGTAAGGTAGCTTGCACTTCCTTAAAAAAATTGGCAAAAGACTGAAATAGACACTTCATAAAATGTATCATTAGCTATCAGAAACATGCAAATTAAAACCACAAGGAGATACCATTTCACACTAACTAGAATGGCTAAAATTAAAAAGACTGGCACTAAATGCTGGCAAGGACAGAGACGGATTGGCAAACTACAGCTGGCAGGCTTACCACCTGTTTTTGTATATAAAATTTTATTGGAACACAAGCATGCTCTTGAGTTTATAAATTGTCTATGGCTTTCACATTACAATAGCAGAGTTGTGTAGTTGCAACAAAGACCATATAGCTCCCAAAGCCTAAAATATTTACTCTCTTGGCCTATAACAGAAAAAGTTTACCAATCCATAGTGTAAAATAACTCTCATTTATTGAAGAAGTGTAAAATGGTACATCCATTTTGGAAAACAGTTGGGCAATATCTTACGAAGTTAAAAAATACACCTATCTTTGACCCAGCAATTCTATTCCTAGGTATTTACCCAAAAGAAATAAAAAAATACATTCACTAAGGACTTGTATAGAATGTTTATAGTAGCTTTATTTATAATAGTCAAAAACTGGATGCAGTCCAGGTGTTCTTTAATAGGAAAAAACTGTCGTATAGTCATAAAATGAAATACTACTCAGTAATATAAAGGAATGAACTATTGATACACACAACAATTTGACTGGGCGTTATAAAATATTATGGTGAATGGAAAAAGCCTGACACAAACAGGGAAAACTAATATGGTGGAAACAACTCAGAACTCTTATTGACTTTGGTTGGGGTGGGGTTAGCAGAGTTTGATCAGGAAAAGCATAAAACATCTCCCTGGGCCTGATGGTGCTGTCCAATATCCTGAAAGAGGGCTGGGTTACACAGGTCCATAAATTGTCAAAATCACCAAACTACATTTTAGATTTATTATGATTCATTTTCTGTTTCTATATTTTACAGCAAGAGAAAATATTGCAAATATTGAACTCAATGTTATGCAAGTTGAAATATATAGAGAAGCATACTGATGTCTGCAATTTATTTTCAGTGCAATAAAGAGAAGATGAATTAATTGATGGAGAGAGGGGTAAGTAGATGAATAGACACATAATATAGGTAAATGTTAAAAGAAAACTGCAGGTGGAGGGTGTACAGGTGTTCACTGTCAGATTCTCTCAACTACATTGTAGCTTGAAATTTTTCATAGTAAAATGCTGGAAATTAAAAAAAAAGAAGCCAAAAATTATTTAGAAAAGAAGCAGGGGGTGTATGGGTATGGAGTGAGTAGTTAGGAAGTTGTTCCGTCTTATTTGCTGTGATTTTTGCTTTAGAGATAGAAGAACATGTTTCTATAAAAACTGACTATACACAGATCCCAGTAGAATAGAGCTTTACAGGATATCTATATTAAGTGGTTTTCAAATCCTTCCAGAATAGGTCGGAAATGTCCAGGTTCCTGAAGTTGTAGGACATTTCCTTGCCTGGATTTGCCATGGCCTATTCAAGGTTGGTGGCCGGTTTGGGACTGAGCTAGGGCATCTCAAACACAGCAGGCATTTGTTTCGAAAAACACTCGGACTGAAAAATCTACTGGAAAGGTAAGTTCTATAAATGGACATCCCAAAGGATCTTGTTATTTTAACATAGCCCCCCAAATGTTTGCTAATGGCCCTGAAAAGGACACAAGGGGAAATTTTTCCCTGTACTATAAACCCATGGAAACAGGAACATACCTGTCTTGCTCACCATTTTATTACCAGCACTTAGTACAGTGTCTAGGGCAAAGTAAAGCCCTGTGAAATATTTGGGGAACAAATAAATGAATGAATTAGGACCCTTACTATTGGAAATCCTGGGGTGACTTTCAAAATAAACGATCTGCACATTTCAATTGCCCTCTCTACTCAGCACCAGTGGAAACAACTTCTCAGGAGGTACTGATTAAATATACAATTTTACATCTTCGTCTAAATGGTTAATATGTTTTCTCTGTAAGAGAACCAAAACAACAATTGCACTGCTACTACCACCTACTGAGGAAGTATGATAAAGCTAAGGATAATGTTAAGCACCTTACCTTGTTGCCAATCTTTGCAATGACCTTGAATGGTAAGAATGAGATGAGAAAACCAGTGCTTAGCTAACATAATTTAGCAAAGAATATACTGCTAGTAAGACCCAAAGCATTCAAATACAAGAGCCCGACTTCAAAACTTAACTACAGTACCTAGCACAATAGAAGATAAAAGTGTTCTGTGCAACACAACACAAAAATAAATTTAGAAAGGCTAGAATCTAATTAGAGTGCTTTTCTCCATGTGCATATATGGAGAATTTACTCTTGGCAAACACCTTCTGTAGACCATGGTTGTGCGTGTGTGTGTGTGTGTGTGTGTGTACGTGTGCGTGTGGAATAACTGCCTAAATAATTAAAAGGAGGAAGGAAGCACATCCTTTCTGGCCTTTGGCCTCTCTCTTCCTTACTCTCCAGAAAATACAAGCCTGTCTAAATCAGAAAACTCCACCCACCTCTAGTAGAAATAATTGCCCCAGCACAGTTTGATGTTGTTGGGTTTTTCATTTTTTAATATCTGTTCTCAGGAGAGGATGGCTCCTGGGGCTTGGAGTTTCTCCATGTCCTTTATGGACACCCCAGAGTCCTGTTTGTCTCCCTCTGAAGGTCTCTCTGAACACTGGACATGTATGAATGTTTCTGCCTTATCATGACCATGTGTAAACAAGCACAAGAGTACTATCCATGAGGGGACATAGGAACCATAGGCCCAAGGAAGAAGCTCATCCTGCCGAGAATCAGGGAGTACCTGAAATTTGCCCTGGCTGGTGCGGCTCAGTGGCTTGAGCGCTGGTCTGCAAACCAAAGGGTTGCCGGTTCAATTCCCAAGCACATGCCATGTGGGCCGGGTCCCCAGTAGGGGGCACGCAAGAGGCAACCACACATTGATCTTTCCCTCCCTCTCTTTCTAATACTCTGTCTAAAAATAAATAAATAAAATCTTTCTTTTAAAAAAATGTTATACCTAAAAATTTGTCTTTCATGTGATCCACCATTTGCCATCAGTGTGTCTATTCATGTTGAAAACCTTTCTACCCAGCTAGCCTCTTGTTTAGAAATGATACCTACTAATGCATGGACCTGAGATAGGACAAGTGATTTCTAGGCCACAGCCAAAATGTCAAGCTCTTACAAGTAGACTCTCATGTTATAAACATTCAATATTATAAATTACAGTTCTATTCCTGGAAACACATATCATTAGATATAAAAAATTTTCAAAAATGAAAATAAAATTCCTATATAGCTACTTTTTAATGAGATATATCATAATCCAGAATATATAGTTAAAATAATAATTGCAAAGTTAATATTCATCTTAATACGTAAATCCCAAAAGAGATCCACTTTTGAGAACAATGACCTAAATTCAAAAAATTGAATATAACCAGCATACTAGAAGTCCCCACATGACACTCTCTAATCACATACATTTTTCTGCTTCTTCATCAGAGGTAATCACTATTTCAATATTTAGTGATTAAAATTTCCTGGTTGTTTTTTAGTATACATATTTACAGATATATCTCAAAACAATATAAATTGAGTTTGCCTATTTTTGAACTTCATATAAATGGACTTCACCAAAAGAATTCTAACTATAGATATCTTTGTGTCACTTGCATCTGTCAACATAATATTTATAGCTGTGGCTCAAGTAATGCTTGAAAACATTAAATTTGAGCAATTTTATAAATGTTAACCTTTATAAATATTCCCCAATAGATTGGAATGGATGAACTGAAGGCCTCGTCTCCCTCCTGGGGAAATCTCCAAATAGTTAGCATGAATATTCTTCATTGCTACACGCTGGCTTGAAAATTTTTGTGGCACTTCTGACTTACAAGAACATAGTTAAAAAGAAAATGTTGGGGACAATAACTTCATTTTCTCTTCCCTCTTTTCCTCCCCCCCCATCTCCTTCTCCTTCCTTCCTCCTTAGAAATCACGAGAGACCATTTTTGAAGCTGCCTGACACAGTTCATTTCACCCTTGCACAAACCCATGATATGTGAGAATTATTTGGTCTACAAGTCACAGATGAGGAAACTAAAACATAGGAATGTTAATTACCTTCATGTGATACAGAAAGCCAAAAGATGAGAGATGTGAAAGAAATATCAAGGAAACCTGGAAAACAGGATGAAATCTCCAACCTCCAATTCCTCTAATTAGAAATTACAGGGAGAATAGAGAAAGAAGAGAATATAGCTGAATACTTTCTGAAAATGAAGAAATAAATGATACTTCCTGGTGAAGAAGCACACTAGGTCCTGAGCAGTATAAATAAAAATAAATTTATAGCTAGGCTCATTGTAATAAAACTATAAACATTAAATTCAAAAAGAAAAATCTTAAAGCTGCAAACAAAAAAGACCAATTATCTTCAAAGAAGTAGCAATTAGACAGCAAACTTCTCATCAACAACAAATACCAAAAGATAATGGAATAATGTATTCCTAGTTGTAAGAAGACTGTTAAGAAAGAATTGCATAACTGGCTAAACTATCACTCATGAATAAAGATGAAATAAAGGCATCTTTAGACTGACAAAGATTGAGGACATTTTTAATGCACAAATCCTCATAGAAAGGCATGTGTGCAAGAAGAAATTAAAACCAGAAGAAATACATGCATAAACTATAGTGAACCCAAAAATGGTAAATGTGTTATTAAACCTAAATAAGAATTGATTTTTTAAAAACGTACTTATTTTAGAGAATTTCAATTATAGTTAACACGGAAGATGGTGACAGAAACAGTTTAAAACAAATGCTTTTTAAATTCTTGGGTTGCAAGTGAGGGGATGTGGAAAAAAGTGAACCCTTGGGCACTGTTGGTGGGAATGCAAATTGGTGCAGCCACTGTGGAAAACAGTCCGCAGGTTCCTCAAAAAATTAAAAATGGAACTATCTTATGATCCAGTGATTCCACTTATGGGTATATATCTGAAGAAACCCAAAACATTAATTTGAAATAATATATGCACCCATATGTTCATTGCAGTGTTATTTTCAATAGCCAAGATATGGAAGCAACCCATCAACAGGTGAGTGGACCTAAAAGCTGTGGTACATATATATATAATGAAATATCATTCAGCCATTATAAAGAATGAAATTTTACCATTTTTAACAATGTAGATGGATCTAAGGGGTGTTAGGTTAAGTAAAATAAGTTAGAGAACGACAAATACTATATGATTTCACTTATACGTGGAATTTGAAGAACAGTATAAACAACCAAACAAAATAGAAACAGACTCAGAGATACAGAGAACAGACTGATGGTGGCCAGAGGGGTGGAGTGGGGGAACTGTGTGAAAAACATTGAGCAGTACAGACTGGAAGTTACAAAATAGTCACAGGAATGTAAAGTATAGCATCAGAAATATAGCCATTAATATTTTAATGGTGCCATACATATTTGTATGGTGTTGTTGGATACTGAAAATATCAGGGGAACACTTTGTAAAATATATAATTGTCTAACCCCTAAGCTGTATAATTGACATTAATACAAAATAATATTGAGTATAAACTGTAATTTAAAAATCTTTTAAAATAATTTTTAAAAAATTTCTGTGTTGTCTCAGAGGAAGCTAGTGATTTACATTTTCTTTTGTTCAGAACAGGTAGATTTTCTTGCAGAGCACTGTTTTTAAGTATTTTTTATATAAAAAGTATTTTTACTTTCTGATTTTAAAAATAATAGTATAATGTAGGCATTGTATAACAAAGTTCAGCTAAAATATGTAATTTTTCAATGCTTTAATATCTGATAAGATTTAACATGTGTAAAATTAATACATTTTTAATTTCATACATGTGCAAGGAGAGGCAAACTATAATTTGAAAATTCTCTCCATGACCCCCTAAAGAGATGAAGACATTAAGAGTTGAATGCTCATAATCTCTATGGTTGTAACATTTTGAAAGGAGTAAGCTAAACTTTTAGAAGTAGACGTCTGTAACCTGGGATGAGAGTCGAACACCTGAACTTGCTGTGTGACCCCGGGGAAGTCGCTTTAACTCTCTGAATGTTCATTTTCTATTCCTGAAAAAGAGGAGTTAGATGATCGCCAAGAACCTTTTCATGTTTCTAAAGCATTCAGATTGTTCCCAAAAGTTTACTGTTTACAAAGGATATTGCAGGGACTTTTTTGTATAGATAGCCACCTCCTGCATTTGTTTAATTTAGATTAATTCCTCGGTATAAATTCCCAGAAACAGGATTAGTAGGTATAAATATTTTTAAGGCTTTCAATGAAACCAACCAAATATGTTTTCTAAATTGCTTTCCTAAGGCGCTGCATCACTCATATCGATTGATAAATTCACAATAGGTAATGAAGCCTTTAAAAATGCCCTTAACCTTAAGTCTTCAACTCCATCTCTATGAATAGGTCTCCGAAAGAAACAAAAGACTGACACAATAATGTTTATCATGTTACTAATTAACATAAAAGTTGGAAAAGAAAGATGTCAAGCAGCAGGGACTGGTTGTTACGGCACAGAATGCTAGGTGAACATCAAAAGTCAGAGTTTAGAAAAGTATTTAATAACATGGGGAAATGCTCACAGTATATGTGCATGGAAAATGCATATTTACAAAACACCGTGCAGAGTATAATCCCATTATATCTTTACCTATGTATGTATGATATGTATGTAAATGAGAATACACATATGCACAATATATGTGTGTTATTAATATTAATATTTGGCTACTAACCTACACAAATATGCTAAATATATATGTATATATTCTAAATATATATGTGTGTGTATATATAGGAAATTTACATGGCTTATTACTTTCTACTTGATAACATTATTATTTGGGTTTACCCATATGTATACTATTAGAATATATATTCCCTTAGTATTTGGTTTTAACTATATATATTCTAAATATACATATAATAATTATTTTCATGCAAGTATATCTAACCAGGTGCTCGGAAGAAAATTAGTCTGAGAGGAGAGACACCTGTGCCCCTTTCGCAGAGATGACTGTGTAATTAACACAAGCTGTTGGCTGGCAATAAAATATTATAAGCCAGGCCCACAAGATGGCAGGATCACTGTGGGAACCGGTCAGGCCCACCACACTACTGATGGTTTCTGTGCCATTAAACAGCAAGTAAGTTAATAATTGCAGTGGTTTATCTCGACACTCCCTGCTGCTTTTAGCCCTTAACTCAAATGTGATGTTCATCAGCTTCTGCCAGTAAGCGAGAGGGAGAGCTTTATCAGAAAATGTAAAGATCGCCTTGTAATTATTATTTTGTCTTAGAATGAGGCTACCCTAAGTGCCCCCTCACAGCTGCTGGTGGGACATTATCTCCTGGAGACTTGGGAAATGAGTACAACAGCATTTAGATTTCCATCCATGCCTGCCCCACTCCACCCCCACACACACTTTTAAAAAAATGTCTTAAATCACACGGAATGGCAATTGATAAGATATGGAGTAAGCTGTGTTTTTGTCTCAGCATATCCTGGCTGACCTGGTCACTCTTTATTCCAGTCCCACCTGGTCCTTGCTAGCCACAGAGCCACTTCCTTTTCTGCCATCCTAAGTCCGTTGCACAAACTCTGTCATCTGCGGCACTAGATGCTCATGACCGTCACACTGTTCCCTTCAACACCGTACAGGGCAGAGCCCCAGGAAGACTATGGAATGAGAACCCCAGCGGGCTGCTCAGGTCAGTAGTAGCCTGAGATTAACTTTTAATTAATTCCTGGTGGGGGAATCTCTCGTCATTTACGAGAAATCATTAAAGCTTGCACTTAGAGTGATTCAGTCTCTAGCAATGTCCCATCACAAGTCAGCGGATCAAAGATCCAACTGGCATCTGAAAGAAGGCGGTTACATCACTAAGCAGTCACAACACAATTTGCCTCTGCAGTGAATGCAGATTGGAATCTCAGATCAGACATTTCCGTGTTCAGATATTTCCGGTTGGAAGATGCATAGAGGACACCAGAAGAGAAAGAGAGTGTCGACTCCCACAAAGGCAGTACGCCAACCACTCACCCTTCCGCACCTTATCCCACCTGGGTGCACAGACTCTGGGGAGTCTGACTATCGGCGTGCTAGCTGGCCAACCCAAGAAAGAGACTTTCTCTAGATTTTGCTTTAAAACCCCAAATTTGAACACAGGGGTGTGTATATCTTTTTCAAATTAGTGTCTTGTATTTCTTCTGATAGCAACTCAAAAGTAGAATTGCTGGGTCATAAAGTACTTCTATTTTTAATTTTTTGAGAAACTTCCATGCTGTTTTCCACAGTAGTGGCACCATCTGTATTCCCACCAACAGTGCAAAAGGGTTCCCCTTTCTCTACATCCTCACCAGCACTTGGTGTTCGTTGCTTTATTAATGATAGCCATTCTGACAGGTATGAGGTGGTATCTCACTGTGGTATTAATTTGCATTTCTCTGTGATGAGTGATGTTGAGCACCTTTTCATTTGTTGATTAGTGATCTGTATGTCCTTTCTGGAGAAATATTTATTCGGATTCTCTGCCCATTTTTTAATTGGATTGTTAGGCTTTTGGTGTTAAGTTGTATGAGTTATTTACATATTCATTACAGCATTATTTATAATATCCAAGATATGGAAGCAACCTAAGTGTCCATCAATAGATGATTGGATAAAGAAGATGTGGTACATATATAATGGAATATTATTCAGCCATCAGAAATAAAATCTTGCCATTTGTGACAACACAGATGAACTTACAGGGCATGATGCTAAGTGAAATAAGTCAGACAGAAAAACAAATACCATTTGGTTTCACTTACATGTGGAATCTAAGGAATACAATAAATGAACAAACAAAACATAAATAGGCTCATAGATAAAGAGAACAAACTGATGGTTGCCAGATTGGAGGGGGGTTGGGTAGGGGGCTGGGTGAAAAAGCTGAAGGGGTTAAGAAGCACAAATTGGTAACTACAAAATAATCATGGGGATGTAAAGTACAGCATAGAGAATATAGTCAGTAATATTATAGTAAATATGTATGGTGCCAGGTGGGTACTTATTGAGGGGTCACTTCATAAATTATATAAAATCTAACCACTATGCCGTACACTTGAAACTAACATAAAATAGTATTGAATTTCATCTCTAATTAAAAAAGAAAAGAGAAAAAAATAACAGCTAAACTCCCTAAAAAAACCCCAAAAAAACCCCAAACTTTAATTTGCAGCAGTTTTCCCAGCATCCCACCCCAACCGTTGGTTATTTGCCTGAAAAGCCCTGTCTCTATAAAACTTGAAGACACTCAAAGGCATGATCACAAATGTTGTTCACTGATTACTTTGTTCTTTCACCATCTGAGAAAGTTCCCAAACAACTTAAAGTCAGTTATGACAGAAAAGCCCCAAATGAATTTCCAAAGATCAGTCTAGACCAGGCAAACAATGAGAGAGGACATAAAAGAGCGCATTGTTATAGGTTCTATGAGCATATTCATCTAATATATTTTACTTTTGGTTGATCTTGATACCAGCTGGAATCAGGAATGGCAGAGCTCTCCGCTAGGCTTATGGGAAGGTGATCCTAATGAGCTCGAAAGTGCCTGTTAGGAGTTTAAGCCCTTGAATCAGCATCTGGGATTAAAACCTGGATCTAATACTTATTAACAGTATAATTTTGTACAAATAAATAAAACTGCCTAAACTTTAATTTTCTCATCTTTAAATTGGTGAAAATACTAGTACCTAGCTTGTAGACATACATTATGAAACATACATTATGCAATGTACATTGGATAATAGGTATGTAAGTGTGATACTATGCCTAGCACAGAGTAAGCTCTAAATAGTTACTGATTATTAGTGTTGTTATTATAATTTATACTAAATCAATGAACGTAATATGGGGGTGCCACTGGTACATAACACGAGGGCCATTTAGCAGTTACTTGGCCAGAATTGAGGCTTAGAGTCCCCCTTCCTTCTGATAGACTGCAGCTTGATGGCCTTGCCAGGCATCCCCCTGGCAGTTTTGGGGGGAAGTGAGCCTTCACCAACATCACCTGGCAACTTACCACAGCATCAAACCCTGTGTTAGCAGAGAACACTAAGTGAGCTGGCTGCTATATTGAGTCTTGATATGACTTCTTCAAAGCCTTTCTCAGAGGAGACTCTCTTGCCCCTTCCCTTGCATTAGGGAAAGAGAAAGCCCAAGGGCCTTCGGTTGTTTACGGCTGTGACTCCCCCAAAGGTCCTCCTTCCTTTGGAGCCTAGGGGCTGCTAAAACGACCGTAAGCTCAGCCTCTTGATCCATCATCAGTGGCCATTCTAATGGTCTGGCAGGAAGAGATACCTGCCCTCAGTTCCTCTGGGGCAAATTCACAGTAATTTATGAACTGGCAGAGCACCCCTTCCTCATGACTTAATATGTTTAACAGCTAATTACATCTGTGTAGGGATTAGGCTTTACATTGTCCAGCTTTATGGAAACAAAATCCGGGCTTCCTCAGATTCCCTTAAACAGCCCCTTATCTCTGGGAGGGAGATCCTATCAGCGCCACATGTTAGAGGGCCTGTGCAGTTTCCAAATGACCCCTGGAAAGTCTGGGGCCTAATCAGTGTGCAGGCTCAAGGAGCGGCCTGACGGAGCTCCAGCCTGATCCAGCCAAGAGGCCAAAGCCAAGGGAGGCTTCCCCCTGCCTTCCATCCTCCATAAACCTGTCAAAGGCTGAGTCTGGACAGGGACAACCCACGTCATCTCCTCTTCCCAGGCAACCAGGGCTTCCTAGGTTGACCTCCATGCAACGTGGAGCTTGAGTGTGCAGATCCCAGGGGATGATGGGGCTCCTTATCCAAAGCCAAAGTGAAGTCTTTGCCCTTTGCAGGGGTGCTGAGCAGGACTATTTTGGTGGCAACACTTGGCTTTTTAACTCACAAGCTAGCTACACCCCCTCCAACCCCCTGAGGGAACAAGTCAACACTCCTGGTTTCCTTTTGCTAAGATGGGAAAGGACGCCCCAGCGGGAGAACCACTCGCCTCACACACAGCTTTCTCAAGGCTTGTGAGATTCCCAGCTTTGGCAGGCACTAAAAACACTGCTTCCCTTGGGTTATAACAATTCAGCAAAAGACCTTGTCTTAAGGAACTCCTGGGGGTGGGGGGTGGGGGGAGGGGGCCGCAGACTGCAAAGAGCAGGAAATGTCTCCCAGTGGGAGGATCCCAAGAGCCAGAGGGGCCCTGCTGGAGCTTCCCAGCCTGTGACTCATGAAGAAACTTCCCTGCTTAACCCAGCCTGGACTCCAGCTCCTGGGCCACTGTGTCTCAGCCCCTCTTCCTGTCTCCATTCTGCCCAGACTCCAGAAGTCTGGAGTCAACTGCAAAGACTGTAGTTTTGAGTATATATCTGGGTGTCATCTGTGGAAGCAGCTATTTTGAAAACAAAAAAATAACTTCCCTGCCCTCAGAAGAACTTGGTGAACTCTTGGAAGTGCCTACTTTAACCATTTGAGACTGAAATCTTTGTTACCACTTCTTGAAAAAAGAAATGTGGACATAGTACATTCCTTTTAATTGATTCATAATAATAATAGGTAAGGCAATTGTTGAGTGCACTCTCCCAGGCACTGTACAAAGTGATTTACAGCCATCACTTTATTTAATCCATACAACAACCTCATGAGGTATGTATCGTTATTACCTCTATCATATGCATGAAGAAACTGAGGTGCAGAGAGGTCGAGTAACTTGCACATGATCACACAGCTCTAAACATGGATCCTGACATGGGTATGTCTTGGAGACCACCTGGTCCAACTGGTGCTCTGATTCCTTAACTCCTTACAACTTCTTAACTTTTCTCCAACAACCTTACAGAATAATCTCTACTTACTCTATGAGGGGGCATCTGTGAGTCACAAAGAAAAGAGCATGTGATTAGAAATCAGATGATCCAGGGTTTCTATCCATTGACCATTGACCTAATTTACCCTTTGGGAAGACAAAAGAGAATCAGAGCACTTTCCATGGAAGCCTCTTCATTTATTAAAAGAGAGTCCTTGCATACGCCTTAAATCTCCCCTAGTCTATTTCCAGGTTTCCAACCATTCTTTATGTAAGACCATCTGGTCACCCTCCACTGGGTATGCAGCAATTTCTCAAGTTATCTCTTAAATGTGGTTAAAAGAATGGAGTGACAGGATTCAAGTGTGTCTGACCAGCTTGGAGACAGCGGAACATCTCCCTCCCTTCATCTCCACATATTTATCTAGTTACACAGCTTGAAATTTCCCTCACCTCTTTGGAAACATTAATGTGCCATGCAAACACAGTCAACAAAATCCCCTGAATTTTTTTGTGCTCTTCCTGGAATTTTTAGCCTAGGAGAGCAGGCTAAAATGCCAAAAATCAGTTTGCTGGGAGCCAATTGGCTGAAATTCTATTTGCCAAATGATCAATTTTATTATTGCATTCTGCAGATACTAAGTGCCCGCTATTGTCAGGCACTGTTGTAGGCACTGGAGATCAAAGGTGAACAAAACAGACAAAAATTCCCATCTTGGTGGAGCTAGCATTCTTAGTATAACAGAATTGCTCCGCGCTCTTTTGAGTTCTGATTCCTTTGATTGTCATTTCAACATACCTCAAATGTCATATAAGCTTTAATTTTACATTTCTAGCTATTGGTAAGAAAATTTCAACATTTCATATTGATGTGATTAGTTTGGATCCCTCTGCAGAATGTTAAAATTAATGGCAAATATATAATGTAATATTGTATTATGCTGAAATTGATGAATTTGAATGAATCATTGGAAATGATTAAATATTTTCATGAGGAATTTAAGCCTTTTGAAAAAGTGGACATTCCAGCCTTTGCCAGTGTGGCTCACTTGATTGGAGCATCGTCACAGAGCCAAAGGCTGTGGGTTCAATTCCTGGTCAAGGCACATACCTAGGTTGCAAGTTGGTCGCCATTCCATACGATCCCCCATTCAGGCACATATGGGAGGCAACCAATCAATGCTTCTCTCTTTGCATCAAAGTTGTTCTCTTCCTCCTCCTCTTTCCCTCCCTCTCTCTCTAAAAGCAATGAAAAAAAAATCTCTCAGGTGAGGATATTCCATAAAATTCTGCTTCAAAGACGGATGAAGAAACAGTTCATTACAATTTCACAGAAAACTTCAATATCAAGTGTGGTAAAGTTTATAAATAATTCTTAAAGGTTTGGATATGTGAGTATTGATTAATTTAATATGATGATTTAATCATTGTGCAAACTGATCATTTGACAACACTGATTTTTAGCAAATTGTTCATTGTCTAATTGATTTTGGCCAACTGATATTTGTTCACTTCAAGCCATTGCAAAAGCCGGGGAGCCCCATCCCAAAACTTGTGTAGAGAAATCAAATTGATTTGAGTCAGCCATCGAATACTGACCAGTGAGCTCTTTCTTTTTTTACTAGAGTATAATTGACATACAATGTTATGAGTTTCAGGTGTACAACATAGTTATTCAACATTTATGTACCTTGCAAAGTAATCACCATGATAAATCTAATAACCGTCTGTCACCGAAAAAAAGTTATTGTAATACTATTGACTATATTCCCTGTGCTGTGCGTTCCATTCCTGTGACATATTTATCTTATAAGGGGAAGTTCGTACTTCTCATGCCCCTTGTCTTTTCACTCACCCTCTCACCCCCCTTCTCTCTGGCAACCATCAGCTCGTTCTCTGTATCTATGAGTCTGTTTCTGTTTTGCTTTGTTTGGTTGTTTGTTTTGGCTTTCAGGTTTCACGTATAAGTAAAATAATACAGTACTTACTGTATTTACTGTACAGAGAAGGCTCTAACTTAATTCACTTAGCATAATACTCTCTTGGCCCATCTATACTGTTAAAAGTAGAAAGATTTCTCTTTTTTTTATGGCTAAGTAACATTCCATTGTGTGTGTGTGTGTATCCTATATTCTTTTGCCAGTTATCTATCGATGGACACAGTTTGCTTGGCTATTGTGAATATGATGCAGTGAATATGGGGGTGCACATATCTTTTCAAATTAGTGTTTTTATTTTCTCCAAGTAGATACCCAGAAGTGGGATTGCTGAGTCATATGGTAGTTCTCTTTTTAGTTTTGCGGTGAATCTCTAAATTGTTTTCCATAGTGGCTGCACCAATTTGCCATCCCACCAGCAATGCACAAGTGAGCTCTTTCTGAATCCCAACTCTCTCATGCTACAGTCTTCCCAGGCACACGCCATCCAGTACTTTGTTCATCATGCTAAGATAATCGTTATGCAAGTCTTTAAACTGAATGGACGAGAGAGAGCAGTAAATATAGGGATGAACTACACAGTCCTCCAATACTATCTCCAATTTAATGAGCTAACATGTGAGGGCTGCATAGCTCTATGCCTGGCGTATGTTAGATGATCATTAGTTCTCTGCCCAGGTCTCAGTGATTACAGAGGTATTTGCAATGTCTATCACCAAGAAATATAGAAACACAATGAAAGATAAATTCATAATGTGTATTTATCTACAAATTCTATTATGTTGTAAGACTGCTCTAAAATATGTCATCCAAAATTAATACTCGTTGGTAATTTTTTAAGTGAAAATTATTAACTAATTCTGTAAGATCTGACTCAGGAATGGTTTCTGGCATGACATCCTCTTGTCTTGCTCCTCAGGTAAAGACGCAATAAGCTCTCCTCCAGTACAAAAGACCAGAAGAATGAAAGCTGGGCAGAACACTGAAATTCACTGATGGGTGAGGTGATAAGAGAAGAATGAGCATCTTTTTCTCTCTTCATGATGGGTTCCCACAGCAATTTGCCAGCCACATGGGACAGGGGAGGGGAAAAAGGTGCAGCAATATATCATGATTTATCCACGATGATTGAACTGAAAGAAAAATTCATTTCTATTGATTTGAAATACAGGCTGCTTGAAAGATTCTCAAGGTGGTCTACACGGGATCACACTTTGTGAGACTGATGTTTTGAAGAAATGTTTTGTGGTACATGATTATATAATACTTTATAGTGACCAAGGAGAAGTCATTATATAAATCAATCCCTACTGAAGAATTCCTAGTAAAACTAAGGACAATGTTGGAATTTACTCTTTTTGCACTTTGGATTTTCAGCCACTGGAAAAGTGTAAAATGTAGAATAGTAATATAAGAACACCACAATTTACGATAAAACCAAAGATTCCTTCTATTTTTCTATACAATGTCTGCAACACGGTACTCTTCTGGAGTACCAGAAGAGCCCCATCATTTTTTACAAGTGAAAGGCAAATTGTGCAACAGGAGGCAAGCCAGGCAAAAATAAGCCTAATTTTCCCAACCTTCTGTAAAATGGCTTCTTACTTGGTGGTCCCCATGCTCATCCTGACTCTAATGTTAGGTTAAGCGCCCCCATGGTGGAATCTCTGTATTAGGATACCTAGAAGTGTTCTTGAGCTCAGATCTTTACGCAAGAATGACTGAATAAAGAATGAGACAATAATGAGAACTATGCTCAGTTCATTAAGGTGAGACCATAATAATACATAGAATCCCGAAATAAGATTGGGTTCCTCCTCTCTCTGGTTCTGTTGCTAGCCCTTAACCCGTGCAGCTAAGGAAATGCTCGTAGTTTCGACCACTGCTTGCTAAGGTGCCTGGCACATAGTAAATGCCTAGGAAACACTTGTGAAAACCATCAGTGAGGATCCTTTTACGTATCCTCCTCTGGCTCGCCATCTGGTCTATACTGTGCTGCCTGCATCTTGCTTTAGTGTCCCTATTAATTAACTGAGTTAATATTAGTAAACTTTTTAAAGGGGTATCTGGCACATTGTAAACATTTTATAAGTACAGTTAAATATAAGCAAACGACAAACACATCCATAAATGTTTACTCACTTAAAGTTTACTATTAAGGGCTGAATCTTTGGTCCTTGCTTCTATGGAAGGTCTTGCTTCCCGCCGCCCCGCTCCCCCGCAGTATGTGCTGCAGGATACTGTCTGTTAATTTTCTTGTTAACCTGGGGAGTGAATGTGGGATGTTTTTGGTCCCTGCATATCTAGATTGAGTTCTCTCCTTTGCATCTGGCTTTTCATTTCCACTTATGCTCTCTCTGTGGCAATGAATGGAATGTTTTCAATCCCCTTTGTCGGGATTAGTCATTTCAGCTTAAAGAGATCACCCACACAGCATGGCACCAGGCTCCCACTAAACCTCTCCTGGTTACAGTAGTTCGGAGGGCTCCTGAGGAGTCATTGCACGTCCCATACCCTGTGAGCTGCACAGGGGCTGAGAGTCAGGCAATGAGCGTTCATTTAACACCAAAGAATTCAACCCACTTTCCTGCATTTATTTTCCCCAAATGTCACTTCCTGAAAAAGGGAAGACACAAGCAGAACAAAGAATGGATCAAAGCCAGAGCAAAGTCCAATTTTCTTATTCCCTGCCATCTTTCTATTGCAATGCATCTAAAAGTTGAGACCATCAAATAATTAAGGTATGAGGGTCCGCTACCACCAGTTACTGGTAAGTGCACAGAGCATAGGTTCTAAAGTACCTGGAATAAATGACAGGTGAGGCTAAAATAAACAGCTAAACCACATATTTCCATTCTTTCATTTTTAAACAAAAAATAATGAGTGAAGCTACTGAATTTAATGTTGCTTCATAGGTGTTTAGAAGTTATATTAAAAGGTCAGGTGTTCTGTTGTAAAGAAAGGTGCAAGTAGAGGTCTTCTCACTAACATTCACTTGATATCAATCACAGTTTACTGTAACCCTTGTCTTATCAGTAGTCTTCCTTTTTTTTTTTAGGAAACTTTTTTCCTAACTCAGAGTCCTTATCTCTGAGTCAGACCTCTGCTGGAGCTGATATGTTCTAAGATTTTCCCTCCAGGATGTCAGGCCAACTTGGCTGTTAAATTTCTCTCTGGATTGCTCCTCCCAGACGTGTCTACCTCTCTGCATTCAAAACAGAGTAAATTATTTTTACCTTTTTAATCTCTTTATCACCTAAGATCATTCTGTAACTGCCCCTGCCCCAGAAATGGACTTAAAGTTCCTTTTACAAAGGCTGCCTAGATTTTCACTTACGTCTAAGCCCTTTCGTGGGAAAGATTCATGTAACAAATGCAATTATATAAGTTCAGTTTGGAACTCCCTTTGAGCCACGCACTACATACCCAGCATGGCATGACCATGGCATGACAACTGCAACCAAGGGAAAAGGGCATGCAAATGTGGAAAGATGTATATGGAAAATGACTCACTCAAAGGCTTTAGCTTCCTGGATATGCCTACATTTTATCATCCTGGTGAAACATATCTGAGTAAGAAGCAGAAAGAAAGACATGCTAAGAGAGGCAGAAAAATTGGGTTTCATTAACTACAAAGTGTGGATTTGAGACTTTTACTTTTCTTCTTTCTTTTCATTGAAGAGGACAAAGAAATGTGCGTTCATAGGGAAACCCAGTCCCTGGTAATAAACGTAAACCTCCCACAACTCTCATCCTTCCTGTTGATGTGGTTGAGGGGAAGGGCTGCGGGGTGTGGGGGTGGCAAAGAGACAAACAGAAGGTGAAATGACAGAGGAGTTTGAGAGGAGAGAAAGGAGCAAACCAAAGAAAGGGTGAGGCGGGGGTGGGGGGGTAGGAGCCAAAGGGAGGCAGCATGGCCTCATCTAAAACACAAATGCCTCCAATTAAAGCTTTGGAAATAAGACCATGCAAGGAACACTTTCAAAAGCCACAAAGTTCTCTTCAATACAGGGGCAAATGAGGAGAGAAAAGTAGCTAAGAACAAGGGGCGTGGATGACAGAAGAGAGGGCCAAACCTCTCCTCCTAATCGGTCTGCCTGAGGTGCTGAAAGCATTTCTTTATAGTGTGAAGTTGCAACTGAATCCAAATTCCTGGCATTGGAAACAGTGCCAGGGGCCTCTCACGAGAAACAGAATCTCTTTTTCCCTAAAATGAAGAAAATTCTGTTTTTCTGTGAGATCTTTTCTGTCTTGAATAATCTATACTCTCTCCTATTCATTTACTGGACAACACTGTAACTAATGGGAAAGACAAAGCCAGGCCTGACCTACAGTTTAACATCTATCAGAAGACCTCAATCCACTAATCGGCAGACAATGTCCCAATCTGGAAGTGTTGTCCCCAGGAACCACATACACCCACAGCCACGCTCTTCACCATAAACTTGTGTAGAATGTCTCAGGAAGATGATTGGGCTTGAAAAAATGATATGATGTGTATTTCCCAACCAAAGGGGAGGGAGGGGGGAAGAGGTATATTTAATAAGTGGTGTTGCCATGATTGACAACTGCTTGAAGAAAACAAAGCTAGGCCCCTACCTCACTCCAAATACAAAGATAAATCCTAAATGGATATGAATGTAAAGGAAAAAGAAGAAAATTTAGAATTTGGGGTTATTTTACAATTGGGAAGACCTTCCTCAATAAGATTAAAAAACCTAGAAGCCATTTAAAAAAGACAGGCATAATTGTTTATATAAACATTTCAAAATTTTATATAAAAAAATATCACAAAGAGTAGGGTCATTCATTGGTATCAATGATTTGTTAGTCAATGATTTGTTAAATAATTCTACTCACTGAATTCAGGCAAAAGTCATCATTAAAAATGGCATCACTGGATCTGATGTTCTGACACTGTAAGTACAGAGTAAATATATTATGTAAAACTATTAATATGGTCCATGCTTCCCTGCACTGCCTGGGTTTGGCCACTTATCTCTGGGTCTCTCACCCTCCCATTTCCATGGCTGGCTATTCTAACAGTCATGGGGTCTCCTGGAGGGCCGCACATACTTCAGAGAACTTATCACATATCTCTCAGCCCATGTTTCAAGACTCCTCAAAACTGCTTGGACTCTAACGAGAGTGCATGTGTGTGTGAATTATTTGTGTCCTGAAGAAGGGGAGGGAGAGAAATAATTCTACCTCAAGCCAGAAGTATGTACCCTCGAAATAGGTAGGATAATATTATACCACTGTATTTTTTTTAACTAAGAATACATTTATTGGTTTATAAAGTATATACACATTTTATGAAAATATCCTTTATAAGAAAAATGAGAGAACAAGTAAAAGTCAAAAACTACCACATGGAAATTATGTCTGGTCCCCTCCTTCATTGTAGAAGTGAGAGGAATGATAGATACAGTCATGCAAACTTGCAAAAGGATTCCTTCAAGTTTTTCAGTTTTTTTTAATAAAATGGCATCAATTGCTGAAAGCATTATGACCCTTGTTATGCTACATATACTGATACAAAATGTGAATAGTACGAAGTTCATTATATATAATATAAGGTTTTAATATATTACATTTGTTTCTACATAAACAGACTATAAATATATGTGCCATAGCATGTTTTATAGTCATGGTTTCCAGCATCTCACACTATGGTACCAAATGAAAAATACATTTTTTTTTAAGGAAAGAACAAGGGCAGAGAAATCAGTAGGAATAGCTTTACACGTTAAAAGCCTACACAATACAATAGATGTTGTTATAACTTTGGCTATAAAATAATTTTGAAATCTGACTAAATTATCCAGAGAAAGGACAAACCAAATCAGTTTTTACTAAGGTGTAAAGGCCAAATGACTAAAATACTGACTAGTTGGGGGTGAAAGGGAGAGGGACGGCTCAGGGAGGAGAGAAGGAACCACAGAGTGAACTCCTTCCTGGAGCCTTGACACCACAGCTTGATGCCGAACCTACTGCATTCAGGCTCAGACACATCACGACAGGACAGATATGTGGGTATTCATCCACGAGAAGCCAGAAGCTGGTTTGTATAGTCGGAATTCTTCACCACGACAGGGAGCCTCTGTCTGAATGTCCTTTCTTTGTGATGTCTGAATAAAGGATCAGCCTGGGAGACAACGAGCTAGCGCTGCATCATTTCCTTCCTGGGGCTTGGCCAGGAGACACGTAAGAGTCCGGAAGGAACTCTCATTAGGATTCGGAAACAGCACAAGGAACTCTCATTTAGCCCAACTGGGAAGAGCACGCAAGCTTCTAAAACCAGTAACCTCGTCTGAAGCCTTCACATTGCCTCACAGACCCCATGCCCACCTCCACTAGAGCCGGCACAATGCACTTGCAGGCTCCAGGGCACTCTCAGAGGAAGCCGACATCTTCCTTTCTATCAGTCCAAACCCCACACGTAAGACTTGGCTCAGGACCCACACCCTAAACAAAACCGCTTAGACGGACTGAACCCGAAAGGTCTTTCTCATCTTCAACACCAAAAGCACTTCCATTGCCTGGATTACCTAGTTTTATAGAGGTGTCAACTCCCCAGGTATTGCTACATCTTGGAGGATGAAGCCATTTCTTGAACTTCTTTTGTTACGACCAGTGGGGAGAACCCACAGTAGGGAACATCATACATGTTTTTCAAATAAATGAACAAGAGAAGAATAAGGTCAACACTGGGAGAAGACACAAACACATTCTTGGGTCACAAGCATCTTGTCAGGAAATGCCTAGGGGACTGGCTCCCTGCAGTCTGAGATCCATTTTTTTATTTTTTTGAAATGAAAATCAAATGTGGCTACTTCCTGGTGGTGGAAAGAACAACACTTGAAACTCTGAGCAGCACCTCTCATGTGATTTCCAGGAGTGGGGGACTTGGGTGCCTCCCTTTAAATAGGAGGAAAGCTCAGTGTGGTCCCAGAGTCAGGCTGCAGAATCTGGGCTGCGCTGCCGGCCTGCGGCCCAGTCTCCATCAGCTTTAAAAGTTCTGCTTCCTCACTGGAGTACACAGTGGTGTCCGTGTCATCAGAGTGGTACCCGGACTGGTAGCCACTGGTCTGGTTGGAGCCTTCAGATGCCACAGACTCTTTGCTTTTGCTGGGCATCAGTCCACTGTGGAAATAAAGAATGCAACCAC
This sequence comes from Mormoops blainvillei, assembly GCA_004026545.1. NCBI lineage: Eukaryota > Metazoa > Chordata > Mammalia > Chiroptera > Mormoopidae > Mormoops > Mormoops blainvillei. The sequence continues at coordinate 52,786 of PVJD01004233.1, forward strand.
AGGCGTTGGCGAAGAGAAGGCGGTTCTTTTGCTTCTTACCCTAGCCCCCTTCCCAACCCCATGTGGGCTGTAATCTCCCAGGAGACACCAACCCCTATCTCTCCCACTTGTTAATCAATGTATCGGGTTTACTCAGACAATGTCTATTTTCAGGTACTAGCATGAATTTGTCCTTTCAGATAAGTTCTCTTATTCAGGTCCAAGTCTTTCAAGCCTGAGATGAGATGAAAGGCAGCTCTCCTGAGTTATGCAAAGGCTCCAACCAATGGAACATTTTTACGGCCTTGAGGATTGACAAGTTTGTATACAATGATAGGAGCCAAAGGGACTCTTTCATGATCAGAAAGGAAATTGGGATGTTCTGAAAGTCCACTTGTGCTTTCCCCACACTGTCAATTAGGGGATTGCAAGGCATGTGTACGGTGTCAATAAAGTTCTCGAGCAATGTTAAACTTTAATAAGTTGAAGCGTGTCTGTGCAATCAAGCCAGACATGTCAGAAATTGCTTTTTTACTCATCAAAAGTCACATTCTTTGGAAAGACTGAGGACCTGGATCACTCAGCAGCAAGAAGAGAATGCTTTCAATGGCGTGGAATCGTGACAGATGGTAATTGTGTCAAAGCTTAGAAGTGCAGGCTGTGCTGATCTCAAACTTCAGGATTTACACTTTTCAAGTCATTCTGAGATGTGGGGTGTGTTTTTTTTCCCCCTTAATAAGTGCTTTACCAAATTATTCACGTTAAAAACTGCAAAAAGGGTTTTATTAACTCTGTGCTCATATATGGTTTAAAAGTTATTTCAAATTACTAAAACGCAAATTTTCTTTCAACCCAACTCCAATTAAAGTAAGTTTAGTGTCTCAAGCAATGGTATGGTAATTGTCACACAGTCACTGCTGAATAAATATAATTTGAATCAGCGAATAAAACATGATTGACTCTCACAATTTCATACCTTGTGCTTAAGGCAAACAAAATAGCACAATGGAACATTTTAATGTTTTTTTTCTTCCCAACATGAACATCAATAACCCATGGGCTATTGAGTTAGAGTTTAAGTATATCAAAATCTTCTCTATTCTTACCTAGAGTGAACCCACTAGCAAATAAATAATTATTCTGCACCCTATTATTTTTTATTTTTAAATATTTCATTGTTATTCTATTACTGTTATCCCAATTTTTCTCCCTTTGCCCTCCCCTAGCCAGCCCACCCCTGCTCCCACAGTCCTGCATCCTATTATTCTTATAAATTCAGATTTTCATGTACTTGTTAAGTCAAAAGCAGGTACATCTATTCAAAACAACTACAAATTCCTATTGAACCTCATAGAGAAAATGGTATTCAAAACAAAATTTACTATTTTTCCTACAATTAAGTAAAGTGAACTCAGCTAATAATATTTAAGTATTTAAACAAACAGCTATTGGCTTATTTATATATTATTCTTCTCAAGGACAGACGCATCATTTATTTACAGGTTTGAAAATTCTTCAGGGATCACATCCAATGACCTGTTTGTTATTTAGCCGGTACCAGACAAATCTCATAAAAATCCTCTGATTCATTTCAAATTCTTTTTTAGACTTAACACTTAAATTTCAGTGTTTGATTTGTTTAAGTTCTTTATTAGTCTGATGCAAATTTGCCCAGCCAACAGTGACACAAAATGCAAAAACTCTGCACCTACACTGAAAATCCTAAGTGCCTTCCCAAAATTCCTGTTGAAATTAGTCTTTTCTGTTTGGCTGAGCCTTACCTAAAAGACGGAGATAATTTGGTTCTGTCTTCCAAGGTTTTCAGCTCTTCTGATGCAAGAACCATGCCACTGTCCGTCTGGTTGTCCTTTGTAAGAGACAATGAGGTGGCACAGTTGACTGAGTGTGTACATGGACCAACTACTTACTTAAACTGATTTCTTAACCTGTCTATCAGACAACACCTCCCAGTGTTCTGCAGAGGGATGTAAACGTACCAGAGCCAGGAACTGTGCAAGCTGCAAGAGGAAGCAAACGCATCCTAGAGGTAGACCCAGGCCAGGAAGAAGAGAGGACTTTAGGAAGAAGCAGCTGAGGGACCCATTTTCATCCTTCTTTTCCCTTAATAGTATTTACAATTCCCTTGAGTGGAATTGGACATGAGGGTAGACTATCTTGAAACTTGACCAGGGGCTTTCCTTAGGGAGTAAGTTTCATTTCAGTAGCAACCCCACGGCAATCAAGGAAAGCCTCATAATGAGCCTCCAAGACTCTAATACTTAGGCTAATATTTATCTAGCTAATGTTTCATCTTTTGTATAATTTTTAAGCCTATTTTTAAAAGAGGTACTTACATCTGGGATTACTTTAACTTCAGGTTCTTCCAACGGGATATCTTCAAATGTTTTTACACTCACAGGCCGGCTCTTTCGCTTACTATTCTGCAGATACTGACTGCAAAAGAAAAAATATTTATATTTTAGTGGTGGTATATTTGGCTGCAGATACCACAAGTGATACCTAAGGTCATTATCTTTCAACCACAAGTTTAATAGTGACCTTCAAAACATCCTTTGGAAAAAGAAAAACAAAACAAAAATCTTTCTCCGCTAGCACACATTGAAGGCTTAATTTCCTGTGAAAGTCCATTTAAAAGTATAATATAAATGAGGGGCCCAGATGAGCCCCTCTTCCTTGGAATTGTACTTCTGAGGTCCAGGGCTGGACTGAAGACAACGACAGCAAACTAAGTGATCAACAGCCTTCTGCTTGGCTTCTTGCCTGCATGAAGCTCCTTCACTGACTTCGCGACATATTATCCAGTGTTTCACATCTGTCGGGCCAGCTCCTAGGAAAGTTTTCCTAGGTAAGGTTCACAGAGCAAACATCCAATGGGAGGTGGGTGGAGGAAACACCTGCAGATCTCACTGACACTCACTATAGGATGCTGAACTTAGCAGGATCTGAAGACAGTCTCCTCCGTCTACATGTAATAAAGGCTTAGTGTGTAGACGGGGGAGGGGCTGAATCTCACGAGTCCCTATTTTCAGCCCACAGAGTTGCTGATCTTAGGAAAGGGCAGTGGTTCAAGACTCATGAGAGAATTTTGCCAATTTCAGAGTCTACAAAAACTTGGGGAAGACATAAATATTTCTATGTCTCTGTTGCTTCATCTTTAAAATGTATTGGTCACAGTTTTTCCTCCCTCGGTCAGAAGGAAGAATGAGGACAACGAATGAGTGGTATATAAATGGTTGGTGGTAAGCGTTCTTAGAAGGAGTGATGTTCTATCAACCAAAGCTTGTTGTCCTTCTTTGTATTCAAAGGGGTGCCAGTTTCCTTCAGGAGTGCAAAGGATAGGACTTGTCAGACAACATATCCCCTGCACCCAGGGGGTACTCCTCCCCTGTCCTCTGACTTTGGGTGAGTCTGAGTGATCTGGTTAAAATCGCTAACAGCCCAGATGGAGAGCAGGAAGGTTCCTTTCCACAGGAAGGGACAGGAAACTCACGCTTTACTCTCTTCCCAGCATACTTCCCACCACAGACAGCCTTCTGCACATGCTAACTTGTGTCTCCTTGTGCTCTCTGTGAACAAGTAGAGTGAGGACTCACTTGGGCCAAAGGAAGAGAATGGACACCAATCTCCCACCCCTGCTACAGGAGGTGGGTTTCTCCTCCTACAGAGAGGAACCAATGAAGTTCACCAGTGACATCCTCCCTCAGGAAACTCCCCAAGAAACAAGACAGGAAATACGAGGGGAGAGAAAATGCCCTCTTCTCCTAAGTTCAGTCTCTAAAAGTGGCAGTTGCTAAAACCTACTGGTAGCATAATCAGTCATTCAATCACTCACTGATTCAGGAATCCCTTCCATGGGCAAAGCACTGTGCTGCATGCTCCTCAACCACTGTCCTGTGGCATCTTCACAAATGGTACCTCTCTAGGGGAGGATATTATTATCCCAACTTCAGATGACAAACCGAGGCCCAGAAAGGTTAAGGAACTTGTCCAAAATCACAGAGCTGAAATATCTGGACTATAATTTTGAGAGTAATGAACAGCCACAGAAGAATGTTAAGCATGAGACTGACCAGCTCAGATATATCCTTTTGAAAGACGGCTCTGGGTCGAGAAGGGTAAGATCAGAGCCAGTGAGACCAGTGAGGGGGCAATTCCACTTATCTGAGATAATGAAGGGCAGCCTGACTAAAGAAAGGTGGTGCTCATGGGGTTTGGAACAGTGGACAGATTCAAGAGCTATTCAGGATGTAGAACCCACTAAAGTTGGTGATCCTGGGCGATAAGGCAGCTACCTTACAAAGGACAGCTCCTTGACTTCTGCGCCCAATAACCCCAAAAGTTGCATGACCCTTCACAGTTAAAAAGGCATTTTCATGCTGTATATGCTCCTTCCAAAACTATAAAATAGTTATTGTGTGCACGTGTGTGTATTTCTCATTTGAAGATGAGGAAGCTAAGCCTTAGGGTGGAAACGGCGAGAGCTGAGACTCAGACTTTAGTCTTAGACACTAAAGACCGTGCAGGTGATTTTTTTTGTTGTTGCTGGGGTATTTTTGTTTTGCTTTGTCTTGTTTTGTTTTATGCTCCTCTACACTGACTCCCATGGAAAAGCAACGGGAAGGAAAAAGAAGTGAGTAGTGGGTATGATCGTTCGAGCTTTTATTAAGCACCTAGTATGTGCACAGCACTGTTCTCTCCCATGCGTAACCTGACTGTGTGATGAGAGGTGGTGGGAGAAGTGTCTATGTGGGGTGTGAGATACACAAAAGATGGAGAAAAGACAGTTTTGCTTCCAGCTGCCTACTGTCAGAGCCAAATTCAGGGACCTCTAGCCCAAAGCATCACTCTACAGGCAGCATTTAGTCACTACCAACAATTAACCAAACTGAAGAAAATACCATGTGCCAACACCTTTTTCTGGGAGAGAACTGAAAAGAAATTTTTGATAAGTCACTTGGAGTGGGACCTGAAACTCCCAGGGGAAATGATGGAGCAACTGCAGATGGTCCCCAAACTGCCTTCAAAGAAAGATGAGTGCAATTAATATGTGTTTTCTTGCAGGAAGCATGCAAGCTTGGGGCCAGAGCTGATCCGCAGGGAAGTGAGAGAAAAAGCTAAGTCTAGACACCGGTGGTCCTTCCTCCCTCCCCCTCCCCCCCACACCTCTCAGCCTCTCTCTAAATAAATGCTGAACACATATTTTTAACCAGGCAACAAATCATCAGGTTGGCTCCCACAGTGATGTCTCTGTCCAGCTCTATTTATAAGGCAATGGAATTGAAAATTAGAAGGAGGGAGCAAGTGAGAACGACTTCGCAGCTTTTCTACTTGACTGGCAATGTGGAAGGGGAGAAAACAAGCCGGCCGAGCGTACCCCAGCCTCGTCCCTCTCTCCCCAGGGAAGCAGGCCCACAGGGAGCAGCAAAACGGAGTGTGCCATGCGCAGATGTCGGGATTCTGCCTTCCTTTTGACCCAGATGATTTACATGTGACCGTGGAGTCTCATTTTTATAAAAGGAGAAAAGGTGGAGGCGGTTGGGAGAGGATGCAGACAAAAGATTCCAATTTCCACTTTATTTTTCAAATTGTGGCTGTGGATAAAAGAGAAACCGAACTGGAAAGACCAATTCCAAAATCACAGGCAGAAAATAGAAGCCAGGCCTGTGTTCGGAGTGTGGTGTCACATTTGTCCACGCTTCTGGGGATAAATGTTAGCAGCCCTGTCTTAGATCCCGCATCGCATTTGGCACTTCCATTACACAAACATGACTTCATCGACTCTCAGCACCATATGCAAAGGGCCCAAGGGAGCCAAGACGCTGCCGACTTGGGTCCTCATTCCACCTGGTCACCGAAAACCCAAGGAATAGAGCTCAGGGTCAAATGGCTTTCTGATAAACAAGGAGACAATAGTGCTATGGGAATAATTACCACACTAGAAGGCCGGCTGAACTTGAACTAAGACTTTTTAACATGGGAGTGGAACTGTAGGCTTTCATTCCATGACTCTTTCTCTCTGATAGGCCCTCCTTAGCATGGGAGAAAATGGCACCAAGTTTAATATCAGAGAAAATGGAATCTTTCTGGGGATGTAATTTTAAGCAGCTCACATAAGAGCTATCATTTATTGAGAGCTCCCTAAATGCCAGGCACTTAGAAATGCTATAATGCATTTCAGTAATTCTCACAACGGTTATTTCCAAATGATACCAGTGACCTCACCTGGGTTTCAGTGAAGACCTGCCCCAGGTCACACAGCTGCTAAAAGGCTTACCTGGGAGTGCAAGCTACTTCTATCTGACTCAAAATCTGGATCTTGAATCAGAATATTTTATTCCCCAGGTAATCACTCCAAGCCTCAAGTTCAACATCTATGTCCTAAAATATCTTACTTCCGACCTTGCCTAACACTGAGACTTATCATGTGGGCAGAATCTGGTAATATAAGGAAAAGCCCTTTGGAAAATGCCCAAAGCTCTGCACGAAATGGAACAGGCAGTTCGCGTGTTGCCTCCAGCCACTCTGAGCTTGCTTCTCGCTCACGGTGGTGTTCCTGCAGCCCGGTGTGGCTGGTTCCGCAGCACCACCTGCTCCGGGCGCCTCCTCGTCCGCCTGGCGGCCCGGGCAAGCGCTCAAAGGCCCATGCCCCTTCCCGCAGCCTCAGCACACTCCCGAGGGCAGTGTGGGCCCGTGCCGCCAGGGGGTCCAGTCACGGGAAGAAAACACCCAACGGGGTGCGAAAAGAAACAAAGCAAAGGGAAGCTGTCGCAGGCTTAGTAGAAGGCAATTTTAGTATCATAATGTAGAAAACCATGTCGACTTTTTCCTTATGCACAGGTGCTGGGAGAGAGGAAAAAGCTGCCTCCAGAACCCCTTTAGAAATCAGGGAAGGACTGTGGTACGTGTGTTTTAAATAAGCCCAGAAGCCTCATTATGCAAATAAAATCCTGAAAATTCGGCTTGGGAGGGGCTTCTGAAGATGTGCCGTCCAGTCTAATTCGGGGCACATTGCCACGGCACACGGCCTCCCAGCCCCAGAGGCATAAGTGTGTTTTCCTAGATGCATAGAACCCTTCCTTCCTGACTCGTTCCTAAGCCACTTAATTCACATTAATAAAAGAGTACATGGGGATAATTTAAATACAGATGTCTTTGTAAAATTGGTCTCTTTTTCTGGAGATTAACCAACTATGGCATTCCAGCTATTTGCAGCTGCAGGGCTTAAAATTCTGAAAGGAAAAGCTATGGCAGCAATGTGGGCTACAGATGGGAGGAAACACACCTACCCAGGCCCTCTTCAAGGAGCACTTCTCTTTATATTAGTCTCAGGGCTATGGCTGCACGTGCAAGTGGGATGCAGCAGCTTTTTAAAATGTCTTCCTTCTACCCGCTTCCCCAAGATGACCTTGAAGCGCAACCCTCAGGGGACATTGGCCATAGAGAGTACCTGATTCCCGCTGTGTTGTCATAATGGAATTTGGGGTCACACACTTCCTCTTCCTCCATACAGGAAACAGGTGAGGTGGGCAGAGAGAGTCCAGAATCCTCTTCCATGCTCAAAGTCTCTGATATGGGAAGAACAATGTAGTCTTTGCCATCCTGAAACAATAAACACAGGGTGCTATTGTTATGGCTGCAGTCCTTCAAGGGTCTTTTCATGGAAAACAGGCCAAGGGGGCTTCTTGGTTAGGGGGTATGTTGCCTTCATGTCTGAAATGTAAAACTTTAAGACAACACTAAAAATGGCTTGTCAAAAAACAAAAAGGGATGCACTGGAAAGGGATGTGTGCCTGAAAATATATTAAAGGAGTTCATAAAGAAGATGGGTGAGGGGATAGAGAACACTGCGTCCACAATGAAGACCAAGCAGACTTGGTCACAGACACAGCGACAGAGCACACAGGGCCTGCAGAGTTGAGGAATCAGCCACGCAAGCCAGGTCCTTTAAAGGACATGTCATCCAACTCGAACCTGTGCATTTCAAGGCAATGGAAAAACTGATGACGTTCTAGAGAAAAGCAGTAAATGTGCAGGAAAAATGGGCCTTCTAAAAAAAAAACACAAAAAGGTTGTACAACTTAACATTATTTCATCAAAAGAAAGAAATAAGGGGCAAGATGATACCTTTACATGTTTGGAAGGTTTATGATAAAAACAGGTTTGACCCATTGTCCCCCAGCTGCTCAAAAGAAAAGCAGGAGGAAATTGGCTTCCATTCACTTTAGTAAGAGGTGTTGACTGGAGATTAAATAACTTCATAGTGGTAAAGGCTACAAGTCTAAAATCCTCCTATGGAAGTTATGGGGGCCTGGGATTTTATTGGGGAAAAAGAAAGCCATCTATTTTGCAGCATTCAGATGTCTTTTTGCCTGCAGAATATATTAAAAATTCCTTGAAATTCCATCCATTGTTGATATTCTTTGGATCAACTAGTTTGTCATTGTTGTTTTTAACTTTAGAAGAGTATCTGAGGACTTAACAGAAAGATACATTGGTAAAACTAAGAGTGGTCTGCTCACAGGTTATGAATTAGGATCTCATCTGTCTAAAAGGGTAATTATAGCTTTGAAAAAACACTACTGCTCCGATCTGGAAGAAGAGAGCTTCTTATTCAGTGGCTGAGAGTACAGCAAAGGGTCTAGGTAGCAGAGAAGCCCTTGGCACCTAAGCACTCTTTTAAAAGAAGCTTCTTGGATGGAGGTCACAAACCTGCTGAGCATTAGCTTGTAACAGATTTCCCAAATGTTCCACCAGTTCTGAAAACGTGGGTCTCTGACTGGGCTCCCCATGCCAGCAGTCAAGCATAGTCTGGTACCTAGAGAAGCAAAACACTGATGTCATTAACGTCCTCTTTCTTCCTGATCCGACGCTGAAAATAAGCACGTGGGTGAGTAAACATTTACAAAGAGTCCATCAGGAGCCAAGATGTTAAAAATGGACACACAAGACACTTGAAGGTCCCCTACACTTGGAGCATCAGGTGGGTACAGAAAGGGAAATGAGACATTTTAATAAAAACTAATTGGATGGTATAGATAAAATGCTGTCATTTCAAGAAGAAGAGATGGTCTATGCTTAAGATTATCAAGGAAGAACGGAAAGAAAGAAGTAGGGCACAAACTGGGCCACAAAGGAGGAATTTATAACAGCAATTCTTTTAAGGGGGGAGAATTTTGTGAGCAAAGAAAGAGAATAAAAGAATACTTTTAAAGTCTTACATTTCTGGTGTGGTATAATCAGGGGCCCTCATTCTAGTTCCTTCTTTCAACCGTCTACAAAATTCCTCATCAATCTTTACTCCAGGATAAGGAGAAGCACCTAGAATAAAACCAGATTGTGATGTTTGTTATTTGATTTGATTTTCTCTTCTAGGAAACCCTGAATCTGATTCTTGAACATACTGATCGCCTATATATTTTTTCTTTTCTTTTCTTTTCTCTTTTCTTTTCTTTTCTTTTCTTTAAAAATAGATTTTACAATTCAAAGCTTGCAACTAACATTTCACCCAATAAAGGTCAAATGCAAGACAGGGAACGGTGTATTGGGGGCAACCGACTTCTGTCATTCTGTTTGGAATCTGGATGGAAGGACCAAGAGAAGTGACTTACCTAAGGAAAATATTTCCCAGAGCAAGACACCAAAAGACCACACGTCACTCTGAATTGTGTACACTCTGTCAAAAATTGTTTCTGGGGCCATCCATTTCAAAGGGAGGCGTGCCTAAGAAGATAGAAGACAAGGAATCAGATTCCAACTTAGCAAGTTTCTGAAGAAAAACACTTCCTTTACTCCTGGACACGGGTTCTGAAGTTTGCTAAGGGGAGTTTGAATTCCGCAACTTAACAGGTCACTGGGTTCATCTTTGAAACTTACATCTCCTTTTCTGACATAATCTGGGTCTTTATAAATATCCCGGGCCAAGCCAAAATCACAGATTTTAACCACGTTCTTCTCTGACAAGAGGATATTTCGTGCCGCCAGGTCCCTGTGGATACACTGCAAAAAGAATCGTGTGTGTGTTAGGTCTCAGCACAGCTGATCTTTTCTACATCTGTTGTGACCTCATGCTTTAAAAAAAAAAAAACAACCCACATCAGAAAACCAACTGATTAACAAGCACTGAGTTAATATCTTTTATCAACACTTCAGGGAAAAAGTCTGAGGTTTGTTGAGACGCACATCTGTTTATCCCACAAACAGCCCCAGACTTTGGAGTTAAATAATTTACAGTATGAGGAGGGAGTCACAAAGAGACTTCTCTTGGGCACAATTAAGAATGTGTTTCTGGTCACATCCACACATCCCTTTTGCCTGGCTCCATATACGGCTGAAACATGTTATTCTAAGGGACGCCCCAGAATGGGATTTATTTTGAATGAATGCACGGAAACTGGAAACAAGGGCTCTCACTGGTTTGCAGGTTTCCCCATTCCATATGGAACTGAAGCTGGACGGGCTCTGATAAACAGTTCCCAGTGGGGCTCATCCTGTTTTCCAAGAGGAAGATTATCATAAAGGCCTAGGACAGCCATTGCTGCTTCTCACTAGCCAGGCCGGCCCGCTGGTGCACTGCAGAGGGACCCCAGCAGTCCTCGGCGCTCCTTCCATTCTCCTCCACTCCCGTGGTGTCTCCCTTCTCTGTGTCCCCCAACATCATCTCACTTCCTACTGCTAAGCAGCGTTAGCTCCACCTGGTAGATTTGTGAGAGATAAGAGTCAAGGGGAACATTTTTAAATGAATGAAAGGCTTAGAGGAGGCTTTTCAGGTCACCTGGGCCGCGCATTGCCGACCACCCGCACCTCACATCTGGGCCGCTCTATTTAAAAGCACATTGTCTAGCGTGATTGAGCAAGAAAGGAGATTCCAAAAAAGAGGCAGCCCTTCCTACTTTCTTTCCCACCTAAGAGCTTCCTTTTTTAGCCCAATGACCGGGCGATATTCAACAACGCAAGGGAAGTGAAAGGATCGTCCCCTGTCCCCATTCCCTTCCCAGTCACTGAAAGGGACCCAGACTAAATGGCAGGCTGTGGCCTTTAAAAAGGAATTTTAAAAAACCAGAATCTCCACGAAGGGCAAACGGCTTTTCTCTTTAAGAAAATCCTGTCAGACTCCACCTCTCTCCCTTCCCCGTGGGAGAGGGAAGACGAGCGCTCACCGCAGGAATATCTGAGCTCCTGAAGCCCTGAAACCTGGGAGGAGCTTTAAACTTCAGGAAAATAAGTGGGTTAGGGATGTCGCTCTGATTTAGAAACAAACAAACAGAAAACGAACTCCAAAACTCCAAGCCTTTCTTTCCCCAGCAGGCCATGGCAAATGCATTTTGTCAAAAACAATTTTTCTTGAAATTTAATGTGAGTTTTTCTTGGGCAATGTCAAACCATCCACTGTACAGTTTCCCAGAGCGGTAACTTGAACCAACCTTGCCCCCTCCGAGCGTTTACAACCTCTGGAATATTTGTAACTTGTCACGTCCCCACCTCTGCCCTCGTTTGACCTACTTTTCTAACTTTAGCTCTTTAGTCTCTCTCATCCGAAGCCTGTCCTTCCTGGTTTCTAATTATACTACTAACACATGTGTTTTGATGGATGGCGATGAATGTAAAAATAAATTAAAAATAGACTTATACCAACATATCTGCAAGGCTCAGTCCCTCGCGTCTTCTAGGTCATTGCTCAGATGTCGCATTCTCATACAGCCTTCCTTGTCCACTTTGTTTAAAACTGACATACACACACATACGAGCACGTGCACCCACAAACATACCACTCCGATCTACTCCGTTACCCTCCCTGCCCGTTGCTCCGCAGAGCGCTTACTCCCGTCTGACCCTACGATGTATTTTACTTGCTGATATTTCCTGTTTGCTCCACCCACTAGAATGTAAACTCCATGAAGCTGGAGAGTTTAGCCTGTTTGTTCACGCAGTATCCTTAGTGCTTAGAAGACTGCCTGCACTTCACGGATGTTCAATAATCAAAGGCTCAAAAATCACAGAAATTGATTTCATGGAATCCTTCTACCCCCTTAAGGAGCAGAAATGGGGGCCTCCGCTATGGAGTTCTTTTAATAGTCCCGGGACTGGTGAATGAATTACAGTCCCAAACAAACACCAATGCCTGGCACTGGAGATCTTATTTCTGTATCTGTGATCTGTAGAGATAGTTTGTTTTCCCCTGAGCTGTCTTACCTTCCGAGATGCCAAAAACTCCATACCCTTGGCCACTTGGAAGCTGTAACAGATGAGATGCTCCAAGGTCAAGAAGTTCTTGTACAGATCTTCAGAAGCTGTCAGGAGATGCAGGAGTACAGAGATCAGTATTTTCAACAGAAACTCTTTATTTATTAGTTTTTTAGAGTAATCTTCATTTTAGAACATGGGAGTTAAACTTCAGGAAATACAAGCACAAAGAAAATGGCTCTATCTTCAGCAAATTTGCCGAATACCAGTACTGTTAGCCTTCTTCATACCCCTTAGCAAAAATATTAGTTTTTCCATTTCAGCCAGATTGAGGTAGCTTATCCAGGAGACAGAATAGAGGTAAAATTGGCACAGATAACAGGGTGAAAGAGAACTTGTTCAAATTTACTGTTCTAAACTTGTTTTTTTCATGTACCCAGAGGGATAAACAATAGTTTCATATCAAGAACTCTAAAAATAAAACAACAATATGCAGGGTCACTGAATCTTTTCTCTCCAGGCTTTGTCCTAGGACAAATGACAAAGGTCAAATTATAATCTATGACGGATAACTAAAAATACCAGAAACAGATTTACTTCTCTCACTTTCAAGATGAGAAAGTGCTATAAATGCAATAAATCTGGCCTAAGAAGGTGTTTTTTCTCCTTCAAGGACATGAATGAGAGACAACAAGAACATGAAGGCAATTGATGAATTTCATAAACTGGTGTTATTTACTTCCGTGCAACTGGTACAAATAATCACTAAGACATTCATGGGTGTTTCAACATGATCTCTTAATTTTCATCAGATAAGATAAGACACAGCTTCTTCCCTGGAGACAAATACCAAAGTACAATAAATGAAAGCTCGGCTGTAATAACCTCGTGCGTATTAAAAAGACTTCAAACCATTTTCTCAGTCACTTTATGCTTAGGGCTACAGACCTGTCAGTGAATAATGAGTGAAACTCCTCCATTTTCCAAAGGAAGAAATGGAGGCAACATTCTAGGCCAGCACTCCTGCTACCCTGATTTAGGAGCCCAGTCCCTTGGGTTTCCAGCTCACTGGCCCCTGTTTTGTAAGCAAGAAGGATAGGGCTGAGGTGGCTCCACTCAGAGAGGGTCCAGTTCCATGAGGTCTAGACCACCCCCCCACACTCTCACACTGCCTCACTGCCCACGAGGCTTCTAAGGGAAAGAGGTCAGGCTCCAGTACTATCTATGGCTTCACGTCCAGGGAAAGAGAAGCGAGCTTCTTCCACTGTTTCATGACTGGATTATTCTAAGCTCATGCCTCATAGCCTCCAGATGTCAGGAAGCCCTGGCTCTATATCCACGGAGCAGTCTCTGCTCCTTCTGAGGGAAGCAGGTATATAGTGTATCCTGGACTCGGAAGAAGTCCTAGAAGTTAGGCTGGGAACATAGCACCACTCAGAAAGGGCCCTAAAACATCATCGGAAACATGACTCGATAACGAAAAATGTGTTTCCCAAGACACCTCTGAGGAAGTATGGTCGGAAGGAAGACTTGATAAGCCACTTAGGGTGGGGAAGAAATAACAGATGGCCCCTACACCCCCTTGGAGAAGGTTGGGTATGATTAACTAACGATTCCTGTTGGGCTGGTGAGGTAAGCAATGTGGGGCTGAGCTGCCTGGGGCAATGAGGAGGCCAATTAGCCACCAGCGAGCCTTCTTTGCCCTTCTGGAACATAGCACTGAGCCCCTCCTGCTAATAAATGCTGAACCAACATTTTAAGAGCATTGGTTTGATAGCTGCCAACTGCTTAGTTCTCCCGGAGTCTGAGATTCCGTAGGCTAGCCAGGCTTCCTCTTACAGCCTCACCTGTCCTTATGTAAGCTTCCGTGCCTCCCCACTTTCGGGAGACTAAAGGCGGCCAGTCTAGAAATTCAGGTCTCTTCCGAATATCAGGTAGTATTGGACTTTTCCCATGGCAGAATTTCTCATAACACCTCGTCACCTTGTCTGTACCTACAAGAGCATGCATGAAGTGTGGAGAAAGCAATGGCAGGTACCTTCCTCCTCTTCCACGTCACTGAGGGATTTCTCCTCAACAAATCCAGAGCTGGCTGAGCTCTGGCTACTGGTGATACTGTCCAAGCGGCGTTTAGGATCCATAGTGATTTCCCCAACGTATTCTTTCCCCTGACGGAATCGCACCCCTTTGGTCTACAGAAAGAGCACATGAACACACACACTTGTTGACTACAAAACGGATCTCTAAAATGTAGCAAACTTTGAAAACAATTGTAACTATTCAGGAAAAGACCAGAAGGACATCAATGTCAGGATTATGCAGTCTCTAGGCTAAAATTTTGGACACATGTTTTACATAATAGATTTTCTTCCATAAAGCCTCATTCCTTCTTTCGGCACACAGAGCTGAATGCCTTGTTTCAAGTTTCACTCAGACACACTTCCAATAGCAGGGCGTTCTTTACAGACGGATTTCTACTCTGGGGGAGAGAGGCTACTCCTGAGCTGCCCTTCCCTTCCTTAACCAATGCCCATCTTCTCCCCTCTCCAGGCACCGTCTATCATGGGTCCAGAGATGGAGTCACAAAAATAAAAGCACAAGAAGCCTACGTCTGCCCAGAAGGCAAAAGACTAAGTTACAACACCCAAGAGGTAATGTGAGAAGATCCCTCTCAAGCTTCTCACAGAATTTTAACAAAACAATTAACTCGTACCACTTTGAATTTTCCTCCATTTTACAGGGTAGCCAGAGTTGAGTGAGGAAATGACATACCTTGTAGGGCACAAATTCATTTCTCTTGCTCCTTAAGTAAGTTGAGAGGTTTCCAAACTTGCAGAATTCCACAATCACCATGAGAGGGCCTGTAGACAGCACAGCATGTCAGGAAAGGAAAACCTGTTTCACTCATGTTTCTCACTAAGTGTTTAATATATTTTTCAACCAGCAAATTTTATTAAAAAGCTACAACCTTTCACTGGGGACAAGGTCATAGAAATCAGCTGGTCATAATCCACTTATCTTCTAGGCTGGCTTTTTCCAAAAGGCGATTCCACGAGACTGACAAAAATTTAAGAAGAAAACACACCCACTTGCTTTTCAACATAATCACCTAAGATGACTCCATTTTAGGGGGACCTACTGTCAAGGTCCTCTGTTTTCAGGTTTTTGGGGGAAGCTTACTTTTCCCATCTGAACACCTAGTACACAAGCAGCAGGCTATATTATAGTGATGTGACTTTTTAAAATTCACACGAAGATCTAGAATAATTTATAGTGCCCATTTAATCTCTACGAAATATATTTATACGGGGTGGAGCAAAAGTAGGTTTACAGTTGTTCGTATGGAAAATAATACAATAATTCATTAATAATAATATAAGAATCAACTCTGTGTTTTGCATACTCACAACTGTAAACCTACTTTTGCCCCACCCTGTATCTGGAAATCTGACCAAGTATCCTAAGTTAAGGAAATCAAGGCCATGAGAGCTGACCGTTTCCCCTCAGAAGCAGAGACACATAGGCCTGAGTCAGGCCACCAGAAGCACCCACAGACACTTACCCCCTGGCTTGGTGCAGGCACCTAGGAGATTGACCACATTGAGATGATGGCCAATATGAATGAGGATCTTGAGCTCGGACATGAGGGCTCGGTGTTCACTGTGTGTTGCTCCTTCTACAAATACAGGGCAAAGAGGACAATCATAAATGTTGGCATTGCCTTAGGAAGATGGATGCATCTCGGCAACCTCCCCTCCAGGGATAAATCCACCGTAGCCCACTGTACAGACTAGGCACATTCCCCTAAAAATCAAGTATAAATTGTATTTTCAAATTCCAAATCGAATTCTTCCTTTAAGTGCACTCAGAATGTTTGACATTTAAAAGAATTCATAGTGAAGTCTTTTGCAAAGTGGAGAATACATCTGCAATGGAATCATGCCCAGATTCTCTTCTTTTACAAAATTGGATTTTCGTATACCAGGTTTACTATGCTTGAGGCCTGATTACTTCAGTGCTTCCTCGTAAGGAAGCACTACCACGTATTAAATATCCTCATGTGTTCGGAGCTGTGCTGAAGTTCCCACCAATCTGTGCCGAGCAGGAAACTTAACAAGGGCCAGCTGGCAAGGCCAGTTGGCATAAGAGGCTGATGAGGCTAAGACTGAGTTTGATCCAGGGCCGACCAGTACGCTTCCCTCTAATTCACAGACACGGTCCACACCTCAGGTCCTAATGAGCCACCTCAAAATTACATATCTCCTTGGCCACGAAAGAGAGCAGGCAAAAGGAGAGAGATGGCTCTGAAATGCACAAGGCCTATTGGCAAAAGGTAGGTAGCACCATCTCCATCAGTAAAAGCACATCACGATTGGAGCAAAAAGTTTTGCACCTCCCCAAATCGAAATGGCAAGACCAGAATTCCATTACTATTAGGATTAACAACTGTTCATGAAGGTTTTAACTGTTTAATTGTTTGTCACCCCTAATCCTTTTTTCCTAGCACAACCATTCTTATTTTGCATATTATCTTATATATGTGAAATCTTTTACATATTCCAATTCTAGGGAACGTGGTGTTTTGTACTCTACTATTTTTATTTATTATATCAAATTCCCTTTCATGTTTTTGTATGGTCTATAATTATCTTACCAATGCACCATAATATACTAAGAAACAATTTGCATGTAACTAAGGTGTTCATTTTCTTCTCCCTATAACCAGGCCATTTTTTTTCTCCCTATAGTGAGCTGTGTCCTGCACAAGGACTCCCAGGCAAGGTGGGGAGTGAGGGCAGGCAGCTGAAACACATCCCCAATTTGGCCTGCTTGGCCGTGCACCCTGGCATGGGGCCATAAAAGAAGAACTTTTTTTCTCCAGTTTGCACAAAGGTTTATAGGTTGACTGCATGCTTGGCTAGTGGGCCCACCTAACCACAAAGCCACTGGTACAATAAGAGCCTTTTATTGTGTGTAAAAAGACCAGAGGAAACAGAGAGAGGGTTACATCACCAAATACTTTTGCTTTTACCTTTCAACATTTTGACGGCCACTGTCTTGCAAGTTGCTGTCTTGTCGATTCCAAAGGCATCGGCTTCAATCACTTGGCCAAAGGCACCACGACCGAGAGGCTTACCTACAGTCAACAAGGACAGTGGCGACAAAACAGGCTTGGCCTGCTATACCACCAAAGTGATGTGCAGAGATTCCAACTAGGTAGGGTGGCCATACATCCCAGTTTAACACAGACAGTCCAGTTTACTCCTTGTCCTGGCTTAATTGCTTAGTTATCTCTTTCCTTCATTCTCCAAATGTCCTGCTCTGGACGATTATAAGGGACTCTACTTCTAAGTGACTAAAAGGATGATCATTCAACTTCAAGAGATGAAATGCTTTTTGAACTAGAATCCAACCTTTGCATAGGCGAGATTTTTCACCATTCTAAAGAAAGAAGAGATAGCCTGATAAACCCAATAACAAATTACTATCACTTGAAAGCACACCTAGTTTCAGCCGGTCCCTAGGGAATTCCCATTTGCTGGCGTCGTAAGGTAGGCGTTCACAGTGTTCATCCAAGGGGAGTTCGTCTGGGTCCATGACGATGGACAAGTAGCCTGTCTTCAGTTCCCCTCCATTGGCCTGGAAAGAATTACTCCTTTAAGTGACACACACTCTGTTGTTTGGCTCTTGTTTTGTGTGCTTGTTATTGTTTTGACAGAAGCCCCATTCCTGATGTCTCATTTTTAAATAAAACTCATGGAGTTTGAGAGTCATCCTATTATAATCCTGTTTCCAGTGTCCCCTCAATTCCCAAATGAGCTCAGAATTAAGTTCTTAAATCTTAATTACACTAGACATTCCAAGCCCTTTTCTCCTCTAGTGGCTTCTATCAATTAAAGCCCAGTGGTCCAGCCAAAAGAAAATGGGCAAGAATGCTATTGTATTGAAATAAACCGTGCTCATTGGGCCAATGACAATGGGAAGAAACAACTCAAAGAGCCCCAGTCAGCTTTCGTTAATCATGAAAACCAAAGTGCATGCGATGGAAGAGAAATTATTTTGTTACCCGCTTCACAGTCCGTAGAACAATGACGAGAAGCAGCCAGAAGAACATAGCGATCACTGCAGTGCCTACTAGAATAATGACTTCCAAGTTCGTCTTCTCCTGGGCACCTGGAAAGGCACAATTGAACGAACATCAGCCGTTAGACGCTCATACGTTTTTGATATAAGATGACAAAGTTCAAGCTTAGCAACACGGAAAGCTTGCCGGTAAGCCATGTGACATCCTAAATAAAAAGTCACACACTCGTAACTTGGATGGAGTCTATAATATTCTTAATGGGTAATTTAAAGTTTGCAAAACTTTGCTCATGAAAACTTCCAACAATAAAATTCTGAGGTAATTAAGAGTAGAAATGTTAATGTCCTCAAAGACAACCATAGAAAGTGTTTGAGAGAAGACTTTGATGGAAAGAAAACAGGTTATGTCCTATGGAGAAACAAAGTATTTCTAACTTTAAAATAAATATCCAGCTTTACTCTGATAATCTACGTTTTGATCTGTATAGCATTTGAGAAAGACTAACAACGAACAAACGAAATAGAAACAAATTCAAAAAGAACATTTTGATGTTTGCCAGATGGGAGGGGTTTGGGCAAAAACAGATGAAAAGGAGGAAGGGATTAAGATGTACAAATTGCCAGTTACAAAAACAGTCACAGGTTGTAAAGTACAGCACAGGGAATATTGTCAATAATGGTGTAATAGCTACGTGTGGTGTCAGACAGGTGCCAGGCTTATTGACGTGATCACTTCCTACATTATATCAACGTGTAATCACTGTGCCGTACACCTGAAACTAATACAAAATTGTATATCAACTGTAATGGAAAAATTAAAACACAAATCTCTCAGGGAAGGAAAGAGAAGAGAAAAAGCCGCAGAAGCTCGGGGCTCCAGAGGACAGCTCTGAGTGGACGAAAATAGGGCCAGAGGGCGCTTTCCACTCAGAGTGATTAGCAAAGAGGTGATAAGGAAGCAATTACAACTCAGGGTCCCCAGAGGTCTAGGGCAGCAGCGTGAATCAAATGGCCACCAGCTGTGACTGGCTTGTGCCAGCCTCAAGAAGGCAGAAAGACAAGTAATTAATTCCTTAGCAAAGTAAGAGTTAACAGTTGAGAGACAAGCACCGAAGATGCTTGGAAGTAGATTTTGTTTTCCGGCGGTCATACTGAAGTCATTCTCTATATAGAGAGACTTAAAAGTCAATTTATACATGGTAAAAAGTTCAGAGGTTCAATATGTCTAAATAAGTTTGTGTATTAATATTCCCACAATAACATTTGGGAACCTAGCAGGGAAAGTAAACATGTACCTCTTCCTATCTTAGTATTTTCTTTGGGTGAGAGGTAAATCTAATTAACTCCTGTGCCAAAGTTACCTAGTTAGCTATTGTTAAGCAGCAGTAGTTAATGAAGTTGAGGCAGAGTGAGGAGGAGACAAGGGCATATCTCTTAGGTCTGCCCCAAGCTCAAAGCACTGTGGACGTGACAGCACCACCGTGTCATTTAAAATCTTTATTTATTTCATGCACTTGAAATTTTATTTGCAGGGGCAGTTTATGAAATGGTAATAAGCCTACTCAGATTTGAAAACAAGTCAAGGTACCAAGATGTACTACTTAGCAACAGAGATTTGACAGATTAAAGGGACTGCAATCTAGACTTAGAGAGAAAAGTGAGGAGGAGTTCACAGAGATCCGTCAATTCTTCCATCTGTTATCACCCTTCTTTCTTCCCTTTGTATACCATTCCTTCACCCACATAATATACTGTCACTGTCCCCTGATGGGTTATTAACAAAAAAAGTCTCAGGAATACACTCCTGAAGACTATTCTGTCCCAGGTTAGCTTTCCCATATGAGAAAATGCCAGGTTTCACATCATTCCTGCAGATGCATACCAGTATCCTTTCACGTTTAGATAAGAGCCCCCCTGACTTTTCATTTCAGAGAAGCAATGGTCTATTGTTGACAAATGAATCTTAATTATCTTTAGTCCCATGAAAACTATGAACATATGTGACTATCTAGATAGCAATGATTTTCATGACCAGGTAGTAATCCTAATGATTTTCCAAATAAATATAGAGGTATCATTCCATATAACAAGTTCACCGAGCCATTCAGATAAAGAAAGAATCAGGGAAAGACAGAAACTCTGCCTGCCTGGCTAAGAATTTTTCCACAATGAGAACTGCAGGGATAGAAATGTGATGCAAACAAAATTAAAATAACAATAATTATGTTCTCTGGTTAAAAAATATGTATTCATAATAGAACATTTCCAATGTTCACAGCAGCACAATTTACAATAGCTAAGGGCTGGAAGCAACCTAAGTGCCCATCAGTTGATGAATGGATAAAAAATCAATGGTGCATTTACACAATGGAATACTACGCAGCAGGAAGAAAGAAGGAGCTTCTACCCTTCGCGAAAGCATGGATGGAACTGGAGAGCATTATGCTAAGTGAAATAAGCCAGGTGGTGAAAGACAAATACCATATGACCTCACCTATAATTGGAACCTAATCAACAAAATAAACAAGCAAGCAAAATATAACCAGAGACATTGAAATAAAGAACAAACTGACAGCAACCAGAGAGGATGGGGAAGGGGAATAACAGAGGAAAGGGAGGGGAAAGGCCGTCAAGGAACATGTATAAAGGACCCATGGACAAAGCCAAGGGGTATAGGATTGAGGGTGGGAGGTGGGGGTTTGTGGGGTGAGGGAAAGTGGTGGCTGGAAAATGGAGACAACTGTACTTCAAAATCAATACAGCCACACACACACACACACACACAATAAAAAAAGAAAAGAAAATTTACAAAACACAAAGAATATTTTAAAAATCACCTACAGTCTTCCCATGCAAAGTGTATGAGTGTCTACAAGTCACAAGCTAATCTTTAAAAACCATCTGATGTGCCTATCAAGTCCCACTGACCTTCTACAATGAAAAATGCCTCTGCTTTCGCACATCCGAGAACACTGCATGCCTGGCAGGTGTAGAGGCCTTCATCCTCCTTCCTCACCCTGCGGATGGTTAGGTTTCGGTTCCCATCTTTCAGTACAATGCCTAAGAGAGGAGGAAAATGATGATTTTTATTTACGATGTGGCCTGGTGGAGTTTTTCAAGAAAAAAATTTTAAACTATAAATGTCGCCGCTCATCTTGGGCTATTATCTAACTCCAAAGAATCTTGTAGAATCAACAGCAGCCTCATCACCCCTGGCTTCCATGAGAATTCAACAAGACTCTGAATACTCTCATTCTAAGTCCATGAAATGAACCAGAGCATGGACACTTTGATTGTTTTTGTTTTTTTTTTCTATCTCAAACAAATCAAAAAATAATACAGATTTTAGACAACAGCTCCAGGAAAATTCTGCATCCAAAGAGAGGCAGACATGTTCTATTCACCTGAGTCCTCCACGAGTGTCTCATTATCTTTAAACCAGGAAATCTGTGGAGAGGGATTCCCAGACGCTATGCATGAAACCTCAATGGTTTCACCAATACTCGTTGTCTGATTCTCCAGGTTTACTGTCATCACGGGGGCCATGCGCTCTATGGACACAGAAAGAAAATACAACTTTAGGTGTAACCTCTAAAATGGTTTGAGTATCAGTAAATTATTAAACCATTTAAACTTAGTAAACAGTACACTTTTGATTTACTAAGCTGAAAACATATAGAGGTTGATAACAGTACCGTTGGTCATTGAGGAAAGTGAGATAAAATCAGTAGGTCAGGACAGTTCAGACAGGTCACTGCATCTCTTCAAACATTCATATTAGTGATTCAAGCTGGTAATCACATCACAAAATAAAGGTTGTCATCTTTATGGATTTTTCCTCTAACTAGACATAGCTTCCCTCCCAAGAAAGTTCTAGCCAATG
This sequence comes from Mormoops blainvillei, assembly GCA_004026545.1. Classification (NCBI taxonomy): domain Eukaryota; kingdom Metazoa; phylum Chordata; class Mammalia; order Chiroptera; family Mormoopidae; genus Mormoops; species Mormoops blainvillei. Next base: position 74,933 of record PVJD01004233.1, read on the forward strand.
ATACTCTAGAGTTCTGCCATGTTTCTCCTGAAAAGTGCAATACTTCAGTGTAATTCAACAAACAAAGAATGCTTTCTATGTATTTGGTACTTTTTACAAAATTCATTTATACTACTACTGTTGTTCACTGTCAGTCTCATGATTGGTAGGACTGGAGCATTAGCTTTATCTTACGAACAAAATAACTCAATTCATGGGGTAAACAACTTGCGTAACTCTTTCTAATTAAGTGAACAGGTGAATTAATAGAACCTGGTGGACCTAAAAGTCTAGATTAACGTTATTTCTACTAAAACACTAACAAAAACAATACCCTAAGGAAAGTCAAAGATTTAAAGAAAAGTAAACCCATGGGTATTTGCTTACATGCATAGGAAACTTTAGATTTACCCTTTTCCTATAACTCAAAGTGCCATGGAAATATCTTGTCCAAACCAATTGAACATCAAAAGGAATCTTGCTGAAACCATCTATTTTAACATTTAGCAAAATGAGATGATACCTCAACAGTGAATAACATTGAGGTTTAAGCACATGTTCTGGGTCTAGTCAATTTCTAAGAATAATTTTTGGGAAACAACTTGGGAGTCCTTAGGGAAGCAAACCAGTTCACTGAGAGCACCTATTTCCTGGGCGTGGCAAGGCCAGGGGTCTCCTTTGCACCTCTTTCTGAATTCTTCCAGCAGTTGAAAACCAGACCAACCACCAAGGTGAGCAGAAAACATGACATGTGGTGGTTTTAACAGGCCCAGGGATTTCACTTAAAAATATCTCTTCTTTTGACACCTGAGTCTGAACACTAGCAAAACCCACCCTAGTGTCTGTCTAAAGACACCTCTTAAAATATGCCAAGGTCTCTGAAGATATTATTCCTCTGAAACTTTGGTATAGATTAGTTTACCTGAGAAGTTCCCCTTCCAAAAAAAAAAAACACAAACAGGACACATGCATCTTAGAAACTTGGAAGACACACTGAGGACAGCAGAAAATGGAGGGAGACAGCACAAAGAGAAACTCGCCATATTTGCCTGCTCGTCCTAGAAAGAGGGCCACAGCTGCATGGACTGTGTGCAAGGCCCAGGGTTAGACGAGGTGTAGCCAGTGGCTTCACGGACAATTCACAAAGCTATCTACTCACAAAAATTATCATCTCAGGACAATCCCTTGCAAATACTAGTGAGTTATTCCACCATCAGGGTTGGAAAGAACCAAGCTATTTCCTCCTTTTAATCCAGGAGTGTCCAATCTTTTGGTGTCTCTGGGACACACTGAAAGAAGAGCTGTCGTGGGCCACACATTAAATACGCTGCAACACATAATCACAAAAACAATCTCGCAATTTTTAAAGTAAATTTACAATTTTGTGTTGGGTCGCATACACAGCCATCCTGGGCTGCCTGCAGCCTGTGGGCCGCAAGTCGGACACCTCTGTGTCACTCCACCATTATTAGCTTCTTTCTGCCTCCGGGGCTTTCAGTGAATAAGGTAAGTGTGCACCAGTTGACTTTATAAGCTACTAGAGTGTAGTAATCTTTGCTCAGACCCTGCAAAGGTGACATTTAAGGCATTCCAACAGCCTCCGGGTCGTCCAGAGTTGCCTCCCTACCTAGGATGGTGAGCTGCTTGACCACACAATGTCTCTTCTTGGTCTTCCTGTCCTGAGCAAAGCAGACATAGTCTCCTTGATCCTGCAAGGATGCATTCTGGAACTCCATGATCAAAATGTCATTTGTGCTATTAGAGAACATACTGGCATTCATTTTCCAAAGAGCATCCAAGTTCTTGCACACAGGTGTGGGCGGAGCCTGTGGGCCAAGTTTGTACCATGTGAGGTTCTCAAATGTAGTTCTGTCCGTGCTGCACCACAAAGACACACTCTCCTGCTCAGTTGGCTGGGTACCAGGGTGCATGATGATTTCAGGACCCTCTGAAATGTAAAACCCATGGTTAGAAGATAATCATTCAACTTGGGCAGCACACTGTTGTCCCCCCGATGCCTTCAGGCTGTTATAAAGCACAAAGGGAAGTGACGCTCTAGTAATCCCAGGTGAAGTGATACAAGGAGATGACCCAACTGGACAATTCAGGTCCCCCCAAAATGTCACTTTAATACAATATATTACCTGGAAATGTAAATAATTTTTTATAAATATTTATCAAATATCAGCTAAAGCTTATCCATAAAATGAAGATGAACAGACAAAATCACCAGCATTTGGAGGGCACTGCTCCTATGTCATTTCAATTGTCTCCAGAAAACTCAACCTTGTCGATAGGTCAGCAGCAAGCCCAACAATATTGACTGAAACCCAATAAGCCGAGCACTGTGCTAGACTCTGATGATAATATGATACAGGACTTGTGATTTAAAAGCCTGTGTGAAACCATTATCTCTCCAGTGAAGTTGGACATACCTACTTCACATGAGCCCAGAAGCTACCTGAGGCATTTCAATTTATAAACAAAAGCATCAAGTATCCGCCCAAAGCCTCTTCCTAAATGCCATGCCACTCCTTGGAACAGCAAGGGCTATAGAGTATCAGACAGCTTAGCACCCATCTGGCGAGAGATCCAGCCCACCCGTTGGAGAGCAGCACTTACTGGTCACGTGAAAGGAGATAACCCTCTCTTTTCTTCCAGCTTTGTTGATTGCTTCACATTTGTACAAAGCTGACACATTTGCTGCCTGGATAACAAGAGTACTTACAGTCTGTGAAAAAAACAAATCCCAGGCCATAAACAATGGAGGCTGTGTTTATGCACATGAATTCAGGCTAAAATGCAGCCATCCCCACAGCAGCTAGGACGTGCCCACGGCATTCACACAGCTAAACTGACCACTCTCAAATTCATGCAAATATAATTATGTCATCTTCGCTCACATATTACACCAAATGGGCTCTGGAAACCATGTGTTTTAATAGAACATATTTTCTCATTTTCATACTTGTAAAATCAGAATCACCTTACAACGGATGTATAGATTTAATGACATATGTGTTTTATCTTACTCTAAACTAGTAATAAGTCAATGGTGCTTCTTAAAGTCAATGGTGTTTTTAATCTGACTAATATGCTAATATTTTATCATCCAATTTATTTGATTATCAGTCTCCAATATTTCTCACACATTATTATACCCTGTTTCCATGCCATCCTTCCATCTTTTCATAAAAGAGAAAGAGAGACAGATTTTCATATTAATGAACTTCAAACTCACTTTGTTTTTTCCTTCAATTATGGCAAATTGATTTTTGTTGACTTCAATTTTATTTCCCCCCTGGAAGTCCTCTACATTTCTCCATTCCTTACAAGTATATGGGTTTGTCATTGAGATAGCTTGCCTATAGGAAAGAGATAACAGATCATAGGATGATTAAGCTTTTCTTTAATTATTCACATCTATAGTAAGGAAAGGAGTCAGACTTTGGTTATTATGTTCTTAGAAGGCCAGGTCCCCAAATGGGGGCATGTCAGAGGTAACCGATGGATGCTTCTCTTGCATATCAATGTTTCCCTCCCCCTCCTCCCTTCCCCTCTCTAAAAAATAAATAAAAATAAAATCTTTTTAAAACAAGAAATAACTTTCAATGCATCCTACCCTGTTACAAGACTTGGTGCCAGTTAAAAATAGGTCTCAGCAATGAGGGAAGAAGTTCTAGGTAGATTCATTCAGGATACAGGAGGGAAGCAGCTATTCTGGCAACAAACCTCCATTCATAAATTGGATCGACAAGACAATTCAACTTAATTTAGTTCAAAGGAAGGCAAGGAAACTAAGAAACCATTGGGCTTCTTAGAGTAATCTCCGTGGGACTGTGGCCTCTGTGTAGGAAATGGTCAGCACTGGAGGAAGAATCTAGTAGTGGCCATCTCAAAAACAACAACAGGAAGTGAACTGCTTAGGGTGGTGTAGGTGGCTTGTTGTTGTTGGTTTTTTCCCCTAAGGATGTCTGTACTTGTGTTAGAACCTGATAAGCTGGGCCTGGGCCCCTGAGGGCTGGCTGCAGCTAGGTCTACTGTCCCTTGAAGCCAGCAGCGCTTCCTCGAGGTGAACCTTCTCACAGACACGGAGAGATGAGGCATTCACCAGTTCATTGGTATAAGGAGAAAACCCAAAGACTGGTAATTAGCAAAGTGAGCCAAGAGCCTGCCTTTGGAGAGGTGTACATCAGGGCTAACCTTTGACGAGGGAGCTAGCTAATGTCGTCGGAGCAGGATACCCCAAGGAAAGACACCTAAAATGTAAGACAGAGAAAGATGGAAGGAGATTAAGAGCACCACCTGAGGGATAACTTTCTTATTAGAGACAGCCTTCTCAGCTTAGAATGGAGTCACAGCAGAGCTTGGCTATAAGAGAAGCAAGATGGCAAGGAAAAAGAGGGTATGGCCCTACTCACGTGGGGTTGTAGGTGCACTTTTCCTCCAGCTGCCAATACCAGAGGATGGAATTCGGGGGAGGAACTGCGTACACTGTGCACGTCAACATTTGGGTGGTGCCATACTTGTAGGTGTCCATGGGAGAGATCAAAGATTTCTCGCCAATCTGGGGTGGGACTGGAGATGGGAAAAACAACTTTTAAATTGTCAATCAGCTTTGTGGAATGGAAAGTAGAAGTTTTCAGCAACTCAAGCCCACATTTTTCTAAGCAGGTAATTTTGCCCCCATCTGGTTTTTCAAAGAACATCCAGACCTGGAAATAGGACACCTGACTTCCAGTGATACCTACTGCTACTACCACCACCACTGCCACTAATAATAATAATAATCTATAAACTGAATAACTGAAAATCTCACCACCCTGCGCCTCAGTTTTTCTCATCAACATTATAGGGATAGTTCTCTTTGTCCTTCCAATCTCACAAATCAGGGCAAAATGAAAGGCAATAGTTGTGAATAATAGAAGGAATACATTTATTATGCAACAGGTATTGTTCTCAGTGCTTTACATTGATTAATTTATTTAAACCACATAACCACTGTTATTGTTCTCCATTTTACATGTGAGAAAAATAAAACATAAAGAAGATAAATGATTTGCCCAAAGTCACTTACCTCCTCTCCTACTCTGTCTCCTTTTCCTTCGTCCCCTCCTTCCTTTCTTTTTCCTGTCTTTCTTTCTTTTTTGGCTCCAAAGTCATTAATATGAAACTATTTTCTCATCACTTTCAACTTAAAGCCTTAGATTATACTTCCAAACTTGACTTTTTTTTTAATGTTGATTTAATATAGCAAGGTAAATGCTAGGGCGAGTCAAATGTTCCGTGACTTCATGAATTAATGAGATAGGATTATTCACGGTTCATCTTTACATCTTTTTTTCTTGTTCATTTCCTTCTCCCCACCTTACTTATCAACTTCCCAGCTTCACTCTACTCCTCAATCCCCTACTCCCAGGTGGCTTCTGAGGGACATTTCTGGAAGCTGTTACTTTAAAACTACTCCCTGAAGCCAATGTCCCAGCAAATAAATAAAGCCAACCTCAAAAGACACAGGGGGAGGTGGCAGGATATATGGGAAAGTACCTTAATGTCACATGAGAAGATCCTAAAGTTTGAATATACATACCAGCAGGGAGAACAAGGAATTACAATGGAGAGTCATTTCCCAAATGTGTTTGGAATGAGATATTAATGAATTTACTGTGGGAAGGATGTTTTGGTCAAATAAGTTTGTTAAACGTTGAAGACCATGTTTCTCCGCCTTGGAGAATGGTAATATACATTTGCACATTAAAGGCCCTGAGAAGTCCTGCGTTACAGACACCTGTTTTATATCAACTTAGCATTTAACACACTTCCTTGACCAGGAAACTCATTTTTCTCCCCACCTAGAGGATCTATTTACATCTTTTAGTTTGGGAAAACGAAGTTCAAATCATCCTTAAAACAAAAACTTAGTATCTTCCTTTCACAGCCTCAGAGTCAGATGATAGACTCCTATTTTTTTTTTTTTTTTTTTAATGGAAAAGCTTCCAAGCAGCTAACCACGTGGACCTGCCTTGGCACCACTAATACATCAGCTACAAAATCAAACCGGAAGCTGGGTACAAAATTCAAGAGTCGTACATATTTGCAATGCCAGGGGCGCAATTCCATCAGACAAGCACAAAGGCAGTGCCACTTAGGCTTGTCAGCTGTCCCCGTAGGCGTTCTCAGCATTTAGCCATCAAAGGTTAAATGCTTCTACTCTAACCTTGCATTTGAGCACCAAACAGTTCACCTGCATGGCCTCTGAAACAAACATGTCCAGAACACACTCGCCTATACCTCATTTCAACTCTACTGCTCTGGAGCATTTGCATACACAGGAGCCCACTCCTGAAGCAGCAGACAACAAAGGAACGGTGGCCTGGTTGTTTCGGAAAACATAGTCATGCTCTTTATAATAAATGTTGGGCAGAGAAGGAAAACTTACAGACTCACCATTCACAATCAGGGATACCACATGGCTCTGTTTCTCCTTTGAAATGGGATTGGTAAGGATGACAGTGTAATTTCCTGTATCTTTTTCACTCACTTCCATAATAGTCAATGCATGCCCCACTTTAATTGTGTGATTGGACTCAAGGGGTCTTCCATTTTTATACCTATGGGGGAAAAAACCCAGGAATTACACAATCTAAAGATTTGCTTTCATGGACAACAATGCTTTGCATTTATTTCCAAGAGTTACCATTTTATTTCTGGAGGAGGGTAACCAAGGCATTTCACAGGGATTTTGACATGGCCTCCCATGGTGGCTTCCACCAAAGATTCCATGCCACTATCAAAAGCGACAAAAGGTTTTTCTGAAAGAAAATAAAAATAGTTACTCTCAAAAATGTCAACTTATTGTAAGTGTTGTTTGGTTTATTATTTCATTTCAAGTGAAGAGTCAAAGGCCTTGGGAGTCTAAACTCAGAGATTCTCCATACCATCTTGACATCAGTCACATTTCAGCTTCTCCCACTCCACCAGGCTTTGGGTTTGCTGCCACTCTCCCCAAGTGCACCCCGCAAGTCTACAGATTGCTCAAGTCTCAGCTCTAGCAGGTTTTCCTCTGTGGAGCTTTTTCTAAGTCCCCCTAAGACACTCGGGTACTCCTTCTCTACTGCTTTCATGACACTCTATACATATCCTACCATGTGCCCCAGGACTCAGTCCGCAGACCTCCTCTCTTTATCTACACCCCCCTCTAGCCTCAGGTACATACTCTTTGGTCACCTGCCATGACTTTTCTGGGTTCCAGGTTTATATATTACATATCTCCCTGGGGATGTCTAATGGGTATCTCCAAACAAACACACCCAATCCTGTTTCCCCTAATCTTGCTCCCCTTTCAATCTTCTATATCTCAGTAAGTAAAATCACCATTCACTCAGTTGCTTGTGACAAAAATCCAAAGGTCATCTTCCATTCTTTTTCCCTTACACTCCACAGCCAACAAATTAATAGGCAGGTTCTATTGGCTCTAACTTCTAAAACATATCCAAAGTCAGATCACTTCTCACCACTTCTGCCTCTACCACTTTTGTCCAAGCCACCCCCCCATATGTCATCTGGATTATTGCAATTAGCCCCCTAACTGGTCTCCCTACTTCTGCCCTTACCTTCTTAAAATATACCACATTAAAAAAACAAAACAAAACAGTAATCCTATAAAAACATAATCCAAAACATGTCTCTGTCTCTGCTTAAAACTCTTCTATGCATTCCCACATTATAAAACCCAAAATCCATACCAAAGATCGTTAAGTTGGGAGCCACGTAAATTATCATCTAAACTGAGACACGTATGTGAGCAAAAGAGAATAAGTGAGTAATGAGTAATTAAGCTATTTGCTCAAAGCCCCACAGAAAGTAATTCAATCCAGGTTTTTCCAACTGCAAAGGCCATGCTTACTCAAGAAGGATCCCTGCCTTGCATTAAAATGAAAATTTAAACACTATCTTAGATAATAACACTCTGCTCACTAATAGTGGTAACAGCAGCAACGACAACTACAACAAGTACTGTTGGGTGAGCACTAGTGATATACTGGCTCATCTCATCATTAAAGAGGGAACTTGAACCCAAGCTCTGCTCTTGACCTCTAGGTCATGTGGTCTGCCTAGCAAGAGTTCAAAAATACCTTCTGAATGAACAAAATAGGAATCACTAGCTGACCTGAATTTATTTAAATCATCCCCCTTTCCAAAGTACAGCATAACCCCAAGGGGATCTTAGCTCACCGTGGACCATGACAAATGTGCTGTTGCTCTTGGCCATCAGCCCACTGGAAGCCTCACAGGTGTACAGCCCTTGGTCACTCCGGGTTACGCCATCTATAGTCAGGGTGCTCAAAAATCTCTTCATGTCACTCCCAGACTGAGTTTTTAGGTCCCGGTTCACAAGTTTCGTATGCTGATGCTGAAAAACAGTTTACTGAACTTCTGGAGTCCAGCATAACGTTACCCACTAGCTTCTAGGTACCCAGAATATCAAGCCTTGGCCCTTGGTGAACACTATTTAATGCTAATAATAGGGACTTCAGAACTTTTAACATAGGTAGACAACAAATATATTTGGTTTCAGGAGAAATAAATAGAACCAAGTGAATTCAATTTTTAAAACCTCAGACAGAGGGAATGAGATGGGTATGAACTGCAGAAACAGGTAAATAGGACCATGGTTTAAGGGGAACTGAGTCTCGTGCTACTTCTTGAAGAGAAATTCCCATACAGGGAAAATAGATCAAGGACTTTGCAGAACAGAGAAATAATGCAAACTGGGAAGAGGTAATCACCCAGAGAAAACTACTCTTCACAACCTGATAGTAGCAGAGTGGGACAGAGCTTTGTCCCACTGCATCTTCTTTCCCATTGATGCTATCTGTTCTGCAATGCTCTCAAAATGTGTGTGTGAGAGAGAGAGAGCGCTAAGGTATTTACATTTTATCTGGCTGGAGAGATCCCTATCTCTCTCAAGCAAACTCTATTGGAGCTGATTATCAAAGTCTTTGGAGATCTGGTTTTAAATGGTTAGTGTTACCTTCAAAGAAGGGTAGTCCCAGTTGAAGTCAATTCCCACATTTAGCTCAGTCCTTGCTGTACAATTTAAAACAAGCTTCTCTCCAACAGACAGCTCGATTCCATGAGGGGGGCTCAGGACTACATCATAAATCTTGGACCCTGGAGCAAGTAAGATGATAAAACAGAAAGAGAGAAGGAAAACAAATCTATGACTTGGCACAAGTTTTTCCAAAAATGACGCAACTTTAAAATGTGTCGCATCTTCTCTCCCTGAGGGTTTCACCAATACCTGGGAACTCCCAGAAAAATGGCCCATAGAGATTTACAAAGCAGACCTGCGGGGATCTCGAAGATATTGTAGCTCAGTGGATAGAAAAGTAGTAAAATGTGAGTGGTCAATAGCCAGTGGAGCCAGCTTTAGTAAACTGCTGAACTTCCCATAAAATAGGTACAATTAAGATAATTGATGCCAAGCAATGCTCAGAACATGAAATTTTCCATAAAATATGCCCCAGTTAGTAGTATTCTCTTTCATCCTTGGTCTTGGCAAGAGAAGAGAAAATCTTCACTGCGCATAGGTTTATTTGATTTTTTTTAAGTATATATCATGAGTTGCCCAACACCATGTCTTGAGGAAATACATTTTTTCAAATCCCTTGTCCTTCACCCTATATCTTAATCTTCAGGATTTTAGTATAGGAAACCAATCTTTTTTGAGTGATAATAATGACTTCGAAAGGGACTGTCCTCTTACCTACAACCACAACTATGTACATAATAGACTGGTAACTTTCATCATTAATTTTTGCTTCACAGAAGACCATGCCAGCATAGCTGATCATGTAGCTGGGAATAGTAAAGCCTTTGTTGCTGTCCCAGAAAATTCTGTTACCATCAGGAACAAACCTCTTTTCTGGATATCTCTGGGGAGAAGAAGAAACATCAGATATTTAATCAAGTGCTATCCAAAAGTGAAACCATGTAAAATGATCACTAAAAAACTGACATTTTTAAGAATAAAAATTAGTGTTATTTATCATCATTTTGACCCTTCCTAAAGTATCTTTCAATCTCACTCTTGATGTTATATTACAAACAAGCTACCCATCTTAATATTAGCTTAAAATTATGAAAATGTAAGAGATGATTGAAGATGTAACTTACTGCACAAAGTGACACATTGAGGTTTGAAATGGACCCACGACATGGAATCACCACAGTTTTGTTTTTGTTCTCCATGATGTACACAACTCCATGCTGGTCACTAACAGAAGCAATAAATGGAGATCTGTAATCTAAAAGAAAATTTAATTCCATTTAGTTAACAGTTATCTTTCAGGTTCATAAACTCTGACCTGAGAAGTGAAGGATTGGGAACATTTCACATTAGGCAAAGGCATCCACATGTCAACCTGCTGGTAGATGTCTGGCTCCAAGGATGTCCTACAGGTGTGTGTGTGTATGTATGTGTGTGTGTGACACATCTGGAAAAAACCTCCCAGAATGGGATTGACTCCTTTCACAAGGCTCATCAATAAGTACAGTATATTTTATAAGGTCCACATTTAAGCAAATCGACCATTACAAGCTTTTCAAAATAAAGGAGGATACTTCTTCATTTTTCATATATACATATACATTTTTATATGCACTACGTTTTTCATACATAAATTTTAAAGTAAATTCAAAGTTAAATCTTTACACTTTACCTAGTGAGTTTCACTGATGTTAAAAAAATTCATGCTTTCTTCTTTAGGTAAATAACATGAATGCCATGAAAATAAATTAATGGATCTCAAAAGACCTTTAAAATAAACAAGAAATAACTAAAAAAATTTTAAATGATTTATGTGGGTATTTTAAAATTGTGAAGACTACCTGTGAGATTTTTTACAAAATAACATTTATTAGTTATTGCATTTAGTTTGAGATTCAGCTGTCATTAATATCTTCAATGACAAAAACTTGAAAAACCACCACGGCAAAGGGCGAGAAGAAAACAAGAGATTTTAATGTCGTTCAAACGTTGTTCATACAGTGTTAATACGCTCCTGGGATACTCTTCCACTCTCCAGAGACAGAGTTGATGTGGTGTGAAGTCCTGCTTCAAACCCCAGAGGATAATCGTTCAAGCTGCTATGCCCAACACGCCTGACTTAGCATTTTCAGCACTCTTCAAGATGGCTGGTCCAAGCAAAGGAAGAGTTCATTAAACCAAAGGGGACAAGGCAACTAATTCTCTGCAACAGCAGAAGTTTGATTTCCTTTCCAGCTGGAAAGCACAGAAAGGCAGCCAATGCAGCCCACCACGTGCCACAGCCATTATCTCGCGAGGCCAAGGCCCACTTCCTGGCTCCATCCATTGCTGGAAGGAGTGGGGTCAGAAAACTAGGGAAGTAAGATGGGGACCAGAGGGGACATTAAAGGGCTATCCATAGGGAATACTTAAGTGTTTTCTTTCCCATTGTTAAGCTTCTGACCAAAATCTTGAACAGCTCTCCTCTTAGACAGGAAGCAGAATTTGATGGGAGACCAAAGACGAGCAGTGCGCAAATGAACAGGACAAGAGCTTGTTACTTCTTAACATTATCTACCTTTTATCTATATGCTAGGGCATGTTATAAAGCTTACTTACAGAGCAAGTCTTTTGCCTGTTTTACAGAAGCCTTTGGAAACTAAATTAACCCCTTGACGTAAGACTAAATCTATTCAGTAAATCAATTCTATTTCAGTATCCCATGAAAAGGAAATAAACAAAAGAAACCCAAACAACCACCCATCCTCTCAAAATAAAATATTTACTGAATCTCATGAAATGAATTTTCACATGTCTCCAGGTTTCCTGACTCCAGGGAGAAGGAAATAAGGAGATATTATGGGAGAGGTTCATCTTGTAGTCTATTTCCAGACAGGCTAAAAGCAGGAAATCCTTGCAATCTTCTGAGAAAGCCTGGTCTCCCAAGACCGCCAGATCAAAAAGAGTCAGAAATTCTCGAAGATCTGAGCCTTGTCTCTTTCAAATTCTGCAGAGGAGAGGAGGAGGGCACAGAACTCTGTCATGGATTGTGCTTACACTGAGCAAAAATAATTCTCAAATATTTTACAGTCCAGGAATGACATATATTATTTTGATGTGGTTTCCACTTTTCCTTTGCACTGACTATACTGCATTCTTTAAATATAAGTGGAAATATACAAGTATGTTTTCCAAAGCTGACGGAATTCTTGTTCTGTAAAAGATGCTTCTGGAGAAAAGTCGGAGCCCTCTTTACCTGACTCAAATCCTCCGAGGTTTAAAGAGGTATATACATGTACAAATAATATTTCTAAAAAGCTCATCTTCACGGAAAAAAATATTTAGTATATCCAAACAAAATACTATATACCACAGTTACATTCCTCTAAATTATATGATAGGTGTCTCATTAGTTAAGGCAGGTTTTCAGAGGGAAATTCAGGTAGTAGAAGAGTTTTGAAACACAAAAGCAAGAATAATTCATATTACAAATACTGAATACATGTAACACTGTGTTTTTATCTTACATGGATATTAAGTGGGCCTTCATGGTGTCAATCCCGATTGTCAACTCTGGAAAGATGGGGCATATCATCCAAAATCTCAGACCACACAAACCAAGGAAAGAAACACTGCCCCCAAGGACCCTTTGAGGCAGTATGTTAATTTGCACCAGATTACAGAACTGTTTATTACAAAGTATGAGAGGCAAAAGAAATATTCCTATGTGCAAAAAAGGCCCAGGGTCCTGAGCTGAGTCCCTGTGCATTCTTGGGAAAATCTCTTACCACCGCAGATAGCCTATCTCTCCACAGAAACCTCTCCTCGGAAACCTCTCCATAATTCACTTTGAACCTTCCTTTTAAAGTATTTCTGAGGTTGTTTTTTTCCTCAAACATCAGAAGACTTTTTATAAATCTCCATAGCCAATTGTGAACACAGATTTCCCTTAGAAACAAAGATCAGAACAAAACTAATTGGGCAAAGGCAAAAGAGATGTAACGGAGCCCAAGCTCCAGAACAAATCAATAAGCCTTATTCTCAGAGGAAGCCTCGGGAGAGAAGAATTCTGTATATTCCTGTTGGCCAAGAGCCTTTAGGAGGAGCCCTTTGTTGTACTCTGATTCTTCTTTGTGCCTATTGTGTTTTATAACTGGTAAATCAATGTAGGAAATGAATTCTTTTTAACCACTTACCTTGAACGTAGACATAAACAACAGAGGCCATGTCAGTGTCCTGGTAGAAGCACTTGTAGGCTCCAGTATCATTTCCAATCACTTTCAGGACTGTCAGGGTCTTACAGAAGAAGCTGTCACTGCAGTCGGTCACCTCCACTCTTTTCTCAGAGCTACTCTGATTATTGGGCCAGACCCAGTCCAAGTCCCTCTCTCCCCTGAAAAATTAATTCCGGGAAAGTGTTAATGTGAAATGCCACACGGTGAGCTGTTTCTTAAAAAAACAAAACAAAACACAGAAGGTTCTGTTTTCAAACTTACATATATACTCAGAGTCACACAGACTTCTGCCAACAATGACAGGTTATATCAACGCATGACCAAAAGCTATAGACTCAGCTTCAGGTATCACTCATAGGGATTCCTGAGTTTTTTTTTTATTAATTCACTCATTCATTTGTGAAACAAATATTTATTAAGTATGTGCTCTGTGCACAACATTATTAAAGACTAGAGATACAGCAGTGAGCGAATCAGACAAAAATCAGTGCCTCTATGAATCTCAGTCTAGCTGGAAGAGACAGGCAATGAAAAAGAAAACAAACCGCAATAAAGCAAACATTTGTTAAAAAGTAAATATTATGTATTCTCTAAACAGTGGTGATAAATACTATGGACAAAATAGAGATAATACAAAGAAAGGAGTGAGGGGCTCTGCAGGGAGGGCCCTCGGTGAAGTGAGCCATGTGAATACTGGAAGGAACAGAATTCCGGGCAGAAGGAACACAAATGTAAAGGCCTCGGAGCGGGTCCATATCCGGAGTATCAGGGAAATGGCAAGGAAGCCGGCGTGGCCGGATTCGAGTGAGCAAGCGGGAGAGTGAGAAGCGAGGTGAGGAAGTAAGGAAGGGGCTGCAATTGTCTAAGAGCCTCACAGGCCCTGCTAGGGAGGGTGTTAAAACACAGCTTACTTTTAGGGCAGCATTTCTCTACAAAGTCCCCAGGGAAACAGTCAATGTCAAGAAGCAGGTAACATTATTGACCCTTCTTTCAAAGAACTTGAAATTTCCATGAAGTTGCGGCTACGTTCATGGACCTTCGTAGCTTTTTCAGGACATAAGAAATTATTTATTCCGAGTTTAAAAAGGGAGTATGAAATCTTTGAGGACTTTAAATATTCTTTGTTGTTGAGGGTAAAAGGAAAATCTACTGAGAAATGTGTCTTGAAATGGCAAAGCTAGGGAAACAGCAGCTGTTAGTGTGCTTTTCTCCCGGAGGGCTGGGTATCAGTGGTCTACCCTTGGTAACGGCCTCGGGGATCCTTTACCCTCCGCAATCTAAAATAGATCTGTGTCATTGTGTTGAACACTTGATATTCGACAATCGTAAACAATGGCAATAAGCTGCCCAAGGTTCTCGGTGAACCTCCAGCACTCTTCTCAGAGAGTAACTTTGCCCCTACCCCGCATTCTGCCAAAACACACGGGTCCTGACAAGCTTCTGCATAATCACTACACTCAACTCCAAAGTCTTCTACTTTTCTTCCTGGGGTCGGAGCTAAAGGCAAAATTTAAAGGCCTCTTCTTCTCGTCATAAAGGCCTGTTTCCCTACTCAGTAAAAATCAATAATAGCATGGCTTCTTGCTCGCTAGTGAGAAGAGAGGCATTCCAGAATATCGAGCTACATTATGAAGTCGTTATCTGTGCAGAACAGGCACTCAGTAATATTAATAGCTGAATATTAAATTGCTACTATAGTCAGAATTTTATGATGACATGAAACTCTTAAAAATAGCTAATCAGATGTCCAAGAGCCACTCTGATTATTATAAAATATGGTCCAAAACTTCTTCAACCCTATGCCTTAAGGTTATGTACTCAATTTCATTTATTCATTCAATATTTATTGAGTATCTACTATACACTATATGCCAGGTGTTATACTGGTCATTGGTGTGTGTATGTATGTGTGTGGGTGTGTTTGTGTTGGCAGAGGGCACTAGAAAAAAAAAAACGCCAGCAAAACCGTGCAGAATTTTTGGAAGAAGATCTTTCTTGTTTTTTCATTATTATATTATTTCCTAGAAACTCAGCTACTTATAATTAATACAAATCTATTACAATTATACTGTATGGAAATTATTTTTCATTCAATAACAAGTTACTTAACACAGGAAATACAAATCTAAAATCAATCCTTACCTGCAAGTAATTTGAAGAGTTGTATTAGCCACAATGGTAAGGATGTCTTTTTGTATGCTGAGCCTAGGTGGATCAAGAGAAACACTAGGCAAACCTAGAAACAAATTAAATAAATGAATATAGTTGCCACTGAATCAGACCCAATAGGAAACACCTTCCATAAACAATGCACACTCCATAAATTTAAAAGACCTTTTCATCAATTCATTGTATAAACCTGTGAATTTACTTTTCACCATTCCCAGTAAAAGTTCACAAGCTGTGTCATAACAGGAAGAATGGGCAGATGGTCATAAACCAACACAACAGTCCTGCAATTCATGGAGCTAGGGTGGAGTTCCTGTTTTCCTGCATTGCCAACTTCAAGGTCTTACAAAAGGATATGGGACATTGAAACCAAATGAACCTTCATCTGATGATCTCACTCCCTTGGGAAAGGACCCACTGACACTTCTTATAAAACATAGGATGCACACATTCAACTAAATTGCTGATTAATGAATACTACTTAGAGAGATTTGTATGTAGTTCATATGTACCCTGGAGCGGGCAGGAGTATCCACAACCTTGTCTCATTTTCCTTTATCAGTTTTCTGGTGCACTTCCTCTGGTAACTGAACTGCCAAGGTTGAAAGACTACATGAAAACTAGTTGAGAGGAACTGAATAAAAGGAAAAATTCTCTAATGTCATATAACATACTTATCAATATACTTTTCCTCAGAGAATGGTACTAGACAAAGTATAATGGTAATAAATTACAATTGAGGAATCTCAGCTTAATAATCAAAGCTCTGAGTTCCTCCTGATACCAACCTTGGAACACAAGAAATCTGATTTTACCTAAAAATACCATGGAACAGATTCCTCACCATGGGTTAGGTTACTCCACAACAAGAAAACTGAGTTCTCTGTCAACTAACTGCAACCAGCTGCCAGGTGTTGAAAAAGCATCAGAGAAAGAAAACCTGTTCATGATGCTATAGTCTTAACTGATGTCCAGATCGTCAAAATACCACCTTAAAAAGAGATTAATGCTTGGTAAGCACCCAGGCTCAGTATGATTATTAACTCATATCAACTAAGTATAAATGACTCTCTAGGCCTAAACTGGCATTGACCTTGTTGGACAAATAAGAGGCTATTAACAAATAGGAGAGAGTATAAGTAAACAGAGTCTGAGCAAATATTCACTGCAAATATCTAATGCATTGAGTCTATGGATCCCACTGTAAACAAGCTGCAGGCAAAATGAGCAACTGATCACACGTGTTCTCACACACTCACCCAGATGTGCAAAATAGGTTGCTGACATCACTGTACATTTGTTGATAAATACTATAGTAAAAATATGTAATAAAAAATCTTTTAAAACCTGAAAATTAACTTATGTCAACAAATCTTAGAACCTAAGTGGCAGTGGAACCGACCGGTGTTTCGGGCAATGGTCCCTAGAAATTAGGCTGTATCAGAATATCCCTGGGCCTACAATCTGCATTTTAACAAGCATTTCAGGTGACTCCCTCATACATGGTCTATGGGCCACTCTTGGACAACTATGGGTCTTGGGTGGTCCTATTCATTTAACTAACACAGCACTTTCCAATATGATGGAAGTAACTACCACCAAAGTAGACAAATAATAAAGCAAAAGAAAAACCTTCCAATAATGGAGTTCTACTTTTTCTAAGAAAAGGAAAATGAAAACAATTCTTTTCGATAAACACAGATATAAAATGACTGAAAAACACTAGGTTGAGGAACATGTTGAAAACGGCAACTTAATATAAATTGCTCAATGATCCAAATCAGAAAGAACCCATTATCTGGGCACATTCATATGAAAAATGAAAAATAACAAATGGTAGTAAAGACTAAGCTCTGCTCACCCTATCACCAAAGTAAGAGATTCTTGAAGATCTTCATAAATTATTGCAACAGATTATCTCACATTCTAGATGTACTTTCCTATGTTAAAAAATATTTAAGGTATTTTTCATGGGAAGCCAAAACAACACCATACTATTCTAAGGCCACAACAACAACAAAAATATATGCAACAAGGCTACCAATAATGGTAACTTTCAACTTGTATATATGTTGCCAACACTCAATTTTATTTTTGTTCCATTAAGCTTCATTCATTTTCATTGGCAAGTTTGAGCTCCACTCTTCAGAAGTTCTCAAGGAATAATTATAAGTACCTATACTACTGCTCAATAAAAAGCCCTTCTATGTTCAAATCCCATAACCAAAATTAATTAATTTGTGCACTGTTACCCTTCCAAAGACAGGGAGGAAAAACAACAGTGCCTCTGTCTCTAGAATTTGATGGCACCAATTACAGTCCAATCCAATTAAGCAAGTCACACACTGCAAAAGGGCAACCTCATCATTATATTCAGGGCAACCCGATTAGTTTACTATTGCTGTGGTAGGAAACACCCCAGGCTTAAACGCAACTCACTTCTTTGTGGGATACAGAACCACATGTTCCAGACCTTCATTCTCTCCCCATAAAGGGGAAAGAGAGAGTGTTTGTCAGGGACAAATGAGTGTCCATCGTGGAGCTGGCCCGGGTGAACCAAATAATGAAGAAAATTCAATAACGAGAGACAAATGATCGTGTTACTTTGTATGTGTCTTTTTTTATAGACCTGATTCTTTTCTTTTGATATGAGGAATTTTCTGAATTATTTGACTCCTTCCCCCTTTCTCCACCCTCTCTCCTTTTCACCCTCCAAAGAGTGCAAATCTAGAAATCCGCAAACTGTGGCCATAGAAAACAGGGGCAGAAGGTGGAGGGAGGACGGGAGGAAAAAAAAGAAAGAAAGAAAAGAGAATTTATTGCATCAAGAGCATATGTGTTCCTGATCTTGAAGAAGATAACTATATGGTGACAAGGAGAGTCCGCGTGGGGCTAAATCTAGGTACTAAGTTCCCCAGAGTAAGTTTTCGGACCGTGCGTTTACCTCAGGACCAAAGTGCTTTTAAAGATACGAAACTGGTTTTTACTAGGTGACTGTTACTTGGAGACATTTTGAGAAGCTGTCAAAGTCCCGGGTCCAAGCCCCAATTTCCCCTTCTCTCTGCGAGAAAGTGGCGTCCTGCCCCAAAGAGGGGAAAACATGTTTTCCTCCCCCTGGACCCCACCGCATCCAGTGGGTGTGCATGTGAGTTCGAGCCAAAAGGAAAGTGCAGACCCGGCTCGCCGCTCGCCTCCTAGAGAGGCAGAGCTAGGGGCACGGTGTGATCCCAGAGAACTGGCTGGGATTCCCTGCAAGGCTTCCTTCCCTGTATCGGGACGAGGATGGTGCGAGCAGCGAGACGACGTTTCACCGCCCGTTCCCGCCTGCTGGAGCACCGCTTGCCAGCCTGGGGCGCCTTCCCACACCCGCCTCCCGAGAGCCTTGAGGGTGCGTTGAGTGTGCGGGACACGCTCCAGCAGAGGCTCCTGTCTGTGACCAGAGTCGTGGAAAAGGAACCGGGCTCAGGGGACCATTAACTTCCTAGGTAATCTTGGGCCAGTCGCTGAGCCTGTTTCCTCACTGGCAAATGAAAGAACACAATGTCAGGTCACTTTCAACTCTCCAGCTCTCGGATTCCGAGGTAGATCCGGCCTCCAGGTTCTCTCCGAATCCCCCATCTCTCCGCCCGCACCCGACCTCTCCGCCTTCTTTCCAGGCAGCGGGCTCCTTACCCACAGAGGCAGCCCGGGTCTCCACGCAGAGCCACAGGGCGATGGCTAGCAGCGCCTTGCTCTCCATCCTGCACCTCGCGCCGGGCGCAGTGCCCAGAACTCGGGCACCGGTTCTTTTTCCCTGGGCCCGCCCCGCAAAGAAGGCGTGGAGGTGGAACGCGTGTCGCAGCGCAGGACTCCGGGGTGCGTAGGGCGAGGGTGTCTTGGCTCCCGTCGCGGTTGCAGGGGCGTCTGCGGGTGCAGGTAGGAGAGGCTATCCCGGCTGCCCGGCAGCTCTGGACTTTTTGTAGCGCGCGAGTGATGCCCCGCGCGGGCAAAGGAAACAAAACCATACACCGCCTGCTCTCCCGGGGTCCCAGGACTCAGTGCTGGGTGAAAGCCAGGGCCGAAACTCTAGAGCCCGGGGGCGGGACAATGCGGGGCAGGACGAGGGGCGGGGCTCCCCCCACCCTGTTGACGGCCCCGCCTCTCAGCCGGGTACCCGGCAAGAATCCCGGGCTCCCAACACCCGTTACATCTCCCTCTCTCTCCCCACTGAGCCCGGAACCGCGGCTGGCACCGGGTCACCCAAAGGGAGAGCGCCTCCGGCGCAAAAACCCTGTTTCTGGCAAAAATAAATTTAGCCCTTTATAGTGTCTGAGTGTCGGTTGCTGCACCACCTAAATATTGGGGAGCAGTACTGGGAGCTCAACGAGGGACACTGCGTCCTCAGGACGCACGCCAAAGTTTGGGACGGTCTTAGGCGCTACGCAAGCCTTAAGTGGCTGGGGGACAGGTTGAGGATTGGCAAGCAGGTTAAAGCAGCTAGGGAAAAGCAGATACTACGCGGCAGGGAACACGGGAACGCAAACTGGCCATGACTCCAGTGGTATGGACGTAGTTTAAAAATCTGAATCTAAATGCCTTTAGTCACCACATGCAATTGCCCAGTCCTCCGAAGTTCCCGCTATTTTCTCTTCTACCTGGCGGCTTCAAGTGTTTTTAAGTTACCTGTCTAGCCGCCAAAGGCATTTAATTTTGAGCCACTTACCCCCCAGCCCCCACCAACCCGGCTTTCTCCAAAAACCTACCTCAGGCCTCCAGAGATCTAGAGGTACCCAGGACTCTGACGCACCCGTCCCGCCAGTGGGGCTCTCCTTGAGAAAGAACTTTTGTCCACATGTTATCCCCACGGGGAGCCCCTAGCGTGACTCTTCTTGGGCCTTAGACCAGACACCTTTTCAGAGCCCAGCTTTTAGCCAAGATACCCCTAGGGGTAGGGGACAGAGGTCCAGCTGCTGGCTTCACTGGAGAAGCAATGAAGCGAGCGCTCCCAGACCCTGGGCGCCCAGAACACTCTGTACTGAACCTCACAACTCTCTCCGCACGTGTAGACTCCTTGTGGCGCTGTTAGGGGGAGAGCTCCGATTTTTCTCTGACCACATTTGTTCCTTATTTCCTCTCCATTTCTCCCCACATGTGAGGAATGACAGTAGATGTACCCAGACTTAATAGGGACGTTCTGGATCCTGTCTCCTACTTCTCAGGTGCTCTGAATGACAACTTAGAGGACAATCCTTCAGGGGGATGAAGAGGTAGGATTAGTATTATTTCTACATCTAGTCCCAACCCCTTCTTCTGAAATACACAACTAATGTAAGCTGTTGCTTTTGTTCGACTATTTTAAAAAATATTTTACTGCATTTACTCTCCTACTTTGCCAGGTTAACAATTAACATGCTTTAACTCTGAAATATAATGCATCTATGTGATTAAAGTGTTTTTTTATATATACAAAAATGTTTAGAATGAAAAGCCCTTCCTTCCACAGAGGCAAGCATTTCTACCTCTCCTTTTTGTCCTAGCAAATTCTAGGCACATGTAAGTATAGCTATATCACCCTCCTCAGTCCACAAAGAGTAGCCTTGGTATAAATACTGTTTTGAGTGTTGGTTTTCTTCACTGAAATATAACTTGGAGATCATTCTACATCAACCCTCAGACCGCCATCTTGTTCTTTTTAATAGTAGCATGGTTTTCCAGTGGATACACGCACCAATATTTAATCTAGGACTTATTTATTTGTCAGGGGCAGGAGTATCTTTAAAGAAACTCCTTGCTTCCTGCTAGTAAACTTAGCAAAGAAAACAGGATGGGGTCTGGCAAAATTGGATAAGGGGGAGGGAGATGGAACCTGATTTGGAGAAGGCAATTTTTCTCCATCTCTATCTCCAAACAATTCTTCTCTCTCAACCCTATTTACAATTCATGACACTTCCTTTTCCATGTCTCACTTTAGAAGATAGTGTCTCCTCTGAATGCAAACCAGAACCTTCAGGCCGTGGTAATAGCCCCCTTTAGAAGTCTTGGAAGGAAATGATGAGTCTTTGATGGCCACAAGACCAGGAGATGGCAGGGTCTCAATGAAATTAGTCTACCACATTCCCTCCCAAATAGCACTCAGAAGGGCCTTGTGTTCATGAAAAATGACAACGTCTGTTTAAAAAAAAAAAATCTGTTCCATTATTAGGCATCACTGCCAATGAGTGATTTTATCAGTTAATCTGTTGGTATAGGTACAACCACCACTTATCAAAGTGCCCATGTGTGCTCAGTGCTCCGTAGATGGTGTTCAGACACATTCGAGGGTGAAACAACAAAGAACGGTACTAGGTTCGCAGACCCTGGAGCCACACTGGCTGGGCTTGACTCTCAGATCTGCTCCTCACTATCCATGTGGTCTTGAGTGACTTACTAGTTGCATATCTATAAAACACACAGAAAATGGTAATAGATAGTACTTTTTTTGTAGGATTTTTCCAACAATTAAATGAGTTACTCCATGTAAGGCACTTAGACTAGGACCTAACATCTGGTAAGCACAGATGCGTAGTGCATAGTAAGCACCCCAGACATATTAGGAATATTCTGCAGAGGTCACTTACACTGCAATGCATGGTCTCCATCATGCTGCCGTAATCTAAAGCGCAAGTGAGTCTCATTCATTTAACAACAGCCTTTGAGCACCTACTATGTGCGAGGTACGGAACTAAGGACTAAGGTTACAATGATGACAAGAAAGGTAATAAGAGCATAAATGAGTGGTCTTCACAATAGCTCCACTTTGGGCAAATGGACCTTAATCACGGAGAGTACCCTGTATTCTCCAGCTACTTCTTTGGGTTTTATGCACACAGAATATACATTGTTCATATCACCAAAGCATGCTGCGTAAGTTACATTCTGTGTAATTTGGTTTCATTGCCACTAGTATTTTGGACTTCACACCTTAAAAATAAATATGAAGGTAAGCAAAAGGTTAATAATTGTGGAAGTTGGATGATAAGTACATAAGGGTTCATTTTGCTATTCTCTGTACTTTTACATGCTTCTCCGTGATAACAAAATATGTGTGTTAAGAAGCTAATCAAAGTGATACCTGGTCTAGTAAAATAACACTGACTTTTTCTCTGTCAGTGGCTCAGTGTTACCTCTAGGAAATGGCTGAAGCAGAGAGGCAGGTGGATGGAAACTTGAGTTTTGACTACATATATTTCTATAACATTTGGCAAAATAAAGAAGTGTTGCTTTTACAAATAAGAGGTATAACTCAGGATCAACTCTGTCTTCCAGTGGCTGTTATATTTTCAAATATTGCCATTTGTTGATTACGTATTTGCATGACACTTTCTCCTTTTTTGTGTTTTCTTCCTCTAATTTGTTTTCAATATTTATTTATGCTGTAACTTACCATAACCTGGTGACTACCTTGCTGGATGAGGGCAAGATGTATACTCGTGACTATCATGCGTTAAGAGATTGTGAGCACACCCTTTCTCTGTCATTATCCGCCTTCCGGACACACCCACATTTGTTTTACTCTCTGTGTGATTTAAATTTTTAACTTAAAATGTATTTGTAAGTTCAAGGAAAAGAAGATTATGTCACCACAAAGCCAAGCTTGCCTTGGTTGTGTATATCAGTGTTTGGTTTTATTCATAAAGTCTCACAGGACTTTATGAATAATAATAAAGACTAATAAATAGGAAACAAACTTCCCATCCTTTATGTGAGACAGATGAGACAGAACTTCATTACCTTCACCTGCAAAGGGAAAATCTCAGTTACTATAAATATGTATGTCCGTGTGCCTCCCAGGCTCTCTCATTTAGCCTCTTGTCACATCTCATATAAGGATAAATAGAACAAGTTTTTAATGTGGAAAACATGCATGGAATTTAAATAATTAACTGGAAATCTAAACAGCACCAGAAAAGGATGTTAGAAAATAGCGCAAGTGGCCAACAGTCACTGAGGCACTGTTCTGAACGCGTCCCTTCATCCCCTGTCATCCCACAGCATCCCGGGAGGGCAGTAAGCGCTATGAGCAGTTCTTAGTAAGAAGAGAGTAAGGACAGGAAGTTATTTATTCTTAATTTAAGTAAATGTTCCTTTGCCTTCCTACAACTCTTGCAAAAAAAATTAACTGTTTTCACACAATTAATGTATAGTTTTCTCACCACTAGTTAATGACACGACACTAATCCAGACACTCTTTGCTTTTTAAAATAGGAGGGGAGCGAGGGGAGGGGGAGGAGGAGGAAAAGGAGGAGAAGGAGGCAAAGGAGGTGAAGGAAGAGGAGGAGAAGGAGGAGAAGGAAAAGGAGAAGAAGGAGGAGGAGATTATATGTGCTGCTTACTTTCCTTGGATTATCTTACTGTAAAGTTCTCACTGACTCAATGGAAAGATACTATCATTATTCTCATGGGGGGCTGGGGTGAGATAAGATTTAGAAATTAAGAGGCGGAACCAGAATTTAATAGCAGAGAGGTATGAAACATCCAAGACAGACACCTCCAGTGCTTACAGTTTCTTGGTGAAGACTGGTCTCTTTCAAGGAATGAGGCTGAGTGAATTGACGCCACTGGCTTCCTCAGCCTCGTCATGATAATCACTGTCATCTTCCTAGGTGGGTGGAAGGCCAAGAATCACTTAGGAGAATGGCTCTGGGACGAATGTCCGAGGAAGAATGAAAGGCAGATAGTTAGATCTCCCCTCTAACACCCCCACCCCAGGAATCCCAACCCAACTGGGTCTTGACCTTTTACCCAACTGCTGAACACTGCTCTTTTCCTCTGAAGAAAAGCAGTTGCTCCTATAAACATAAGTTCTTGTGCATTAGGGGAATTTTTTCTCTCCCATGGATTTTTTTTTTTTTACTTCTATTCTGTTGAAAAACTTGTATTCATCCTTCAATACCCAGCTCAATGCCCTTCCCAAGTGACATGTTTTAGTTTTTTATTCAACTGTCTTCTTCACTTGAGTCTCTTTCAGAAGAAATAGGCAGAGTTTAAATCTTACCTAAGCTGGTAATTGGGTTTAAAAGGATGGCTGTTAAGTTATAATAAGAGTGGTAAAATACATGCTGATGATGCTTATTTAAGGAAATGTATTTTTTGTACTATAGACTTATCATGATTATGTCTAATTAAATTGAGTAATTGTCAAAGAGACCATGGAGTTAAAAATATATGTGCTAGCTATGTATCATGTACTTCACATGATCATTTTTAAGTTGACATTTAAATAATAGTCACACATTTAATAAATCTATCCAGGACTGTACTCAGTTAATACTGTATCTTAGGCAAATTAATGTGGGCTATTTTGTTATTCACAGAGCTAGGAGATTAATTTCCATATTCTATATACACAAAGCACTTTTAGGATACTATAGATAAAAGATGATAATATAGTCATACGCTATATGAATGATTTTCCCTCAAAAGCAGGAATTAAGTCAAATTTATTTTGTGTTCTCAGTACCTAACACAGTCTCTGTGCATACTCACCTCTCAATACATTGATGAACTTCAAATAATTTTCATAATTTCCCTTTCTTCTGCTCTTTCCCTCTTCTTCCCTTCCCCTACCCCCGCCCCAGAATCACATGCCCCTTGCATATCCATCATAATTATCTTTACAGAGAGCAACTTGTTAGAATAAATGTAACTAGACAACAACAACATAGTTATAAACATAGTGAAAAAGTTCTTAATTTATTAAGCAGTCGGGATGGGAGTTTTGCTTTTGATTTTGAGTAATGAAGAAAAAGAAAAAGAACATTTCTAAGATTTACATGGGCTACGTAAGAAATGTGCGCCGTGAACTCCATGACTGTGCCTTTTGCAGGCTATAACCATTTTCCAGCCAATAATACCACCTCCCCTCTTAAAAGCTTATCAAGTTTTCCAAGAACCAAGTAATAAAAAAAGAAAATCGCTCTTGTTTCCAAACAAACTGTTACTCATCCCTCATAGAACGATATACGAGGGAGGAATCCCCCCAAAACAGAATTTATTTATGAAAAATTGTGTATTTATTCTTACATGTTTAAACTTCAGTCACCTTCAAAGTACTCTTCATTTGATGCTATATACCTGTCGAGACTTATTTTCCCACTGCTCAAAACAGTTTTGAGGTCACTGATTTTGATGCCTTTCAGTGCTTCTGCCATTTTTTGTTTCACCTCTTCCACATCAGCCAAACGTTTCCCTTGGAGGACTTTTTTCATCCAGGGAAATAAACAAAGAAAAAAAAGTCACATGGGGCAAGATCAGGTCAATAGAGAGGGTGGGGCAGAGGGGCCATGGCACTTTTGGTCAAAAACTGCTGAACACTCAGTGCGGTGTGGGCAGGTGCACTAGTAAATCAACCATCATGAAATGGGCAAACACATTGAAAGAGTCTTCAAAAAAATATTCACTGGAGCCAAAAGCGGCCTCTCACAACAATACCAGCTGGTGCACTGATATTGATGAGTCCCTAGAACACTCACCTAGCCAGGAAAGCCTGTACTACATGGGGCCTGTCCTCCAGAAGATAATTCCGGGGTGGTTTTGGGGGTCCCCCCTCATACATATACAATTCCAGCTTAGTTGTATTAGTTTGTAGAGTTGTTCACATTTTTACAGAATAAAGGTAGTGTTTCCCAGTAATATTACTTCACCAGCATTGCTAGTCAATGACGGCAGAAGAGTTTTATGTTTTTGTATATAAATTTAGTCTCCAGAGTTTCCAAAACATTGGTGAGTATTCCCCTGAGGCACAAATAAAAACTCTCTCCCTGGGAGTGTTGCTGAACGTTCATTTCTAATACTTCACTACCTTGGTGCACATAATAAAACCAAATGAAACAACTCACTAAGGAACACCTCACACACAGAGAAATTTATAAATAAAATGAAAAATACAACTTCAGATCTAACTGATAATCATCCAAAAATTGGTCAGGCTGGTTATAGGCAGATGAAAAGCCAGAAGGGAGTCATTTCATGCATCTGACCACATAATATAAATAGAAGTTCCAGATGTGGAGAAAATGAGTCCAGTAACAAAGCAACACATCGAAAATATTACACAATAAAATTGGCCTTTGGATTGTATACAAAAACACATTTCCTTATCATAAAAATCCTTGTCCCTGCTTCCCCCTAAAGCTACTTAGTTGTCTGTTACTTTTATCTTTCCTTCATCAGAAAATGTTTTGAAAGAGAAGTCATCCCTCACCTTGACTCCTCAAACACGATAACTTCTCCTCAGTCTTGACTGTGCCCAGCATCTCCATAACATCTGTCCCGTCGTCCACCTTCTCTTGAAGCTTGGTCTCTGCTTGATGCTCGCTACCCTGAACAGGCCCACCTATCCAGCCAAGACACTTCAGTGGCTTAAGCTCCTTTGCTCAACCCTAAACATAGGGAATCTCCAAATCCATGCTGGGTCATCATCCCTTGTCTTCTTCCACGACTTTCTCAGGGGTCTCATTCCCTTCTGTGTCTTCAATTTTCTTAGTCAGTATAACTCGTAAAACTGTGCTTTCCAGTTCTGATTTCCTACCACAGCCCTAGGCTCTAATCTCCACCTCTTCCTGGCCATCGCCATGTGTATGTTCCATCAATCTCTTAAGTTCAAGGTGTCCAAAAGTGAACTCTGTCTCCCCACTCCTGCAGCAGCCCCTTCAGCCTTCTCAAGCACAGAGTCCTTCCAGGTACTTACACTCCATACCTGTCTCCCCACTCCATGCTGCTGCCCTGCCTTTTCCCTTCCACCCGAATCCAATCTCTGTACATGATTTACACCTCTCATATCCATTCCCTATTTTCACTCATCATTCTGCCCTGATTCATGATCATTTTGCTTTTGTCCTAGAATATGCCAATCCATCCATCACTCTGCTACCAAAGTTCTCTTCCTAAAACACAAGGTTCATCTGTCTTTTATCTTTGACAGCTGGCATTTGCACACAGCATAAAGCCCCAAGTCCTAAGGCTCGAGTTCAAAGGCTTCATTCTTTGCCCATTTCCTGTTTTTTCAGCTTACCTTCCAGTGTACCATAAACGTATTCAATATTCCAGCCATATAGGGTCTGCTGGCCACTTACAGAAAATGCTTTACACTTTTGTCTCGGGTGTATGCTCAATGTGTTCTTATAGTTAAGAATGTACTGAATTCCAAAATTTGCCTCTAGGAAGCTGACCGTCCTTTAAAACCAAGCCCCAAGGCATCTCCTCCCTCCCTATCCCTCCGACTGGGCCCATCTGAATTACTGTCTCACTGATATGATACTCAGGATTCCTTGGGTTTTAAGCAACAGAAAATCAACTCAGTTTGGCTTAAATGTGTAAGATAACATTGCTGTAAGTTGCAGGCTGGCTTCAGCTAGTTTTGTCAGTCTCACCTTGTCATCCTGCTGTTTCTCTCTGTGATCCTCCCAATTCAGCCCTCAGGTGCTCCTCATAGTACAAAACAAATGGCTGGACTTACTCACACCACACTGTTTACAGAAAGAGAAAAACTCTTTGCTAGAAGCTCTTGAGGAATAACGAGAAATCTTTGTCTTCAGCAAACATTTTTCATCTCATTCGCTCTTTCTTACATCAGTTATCACAGGGCAGTGCCTTAGTCTGTTGCAGCTGCTCTAACAAGATACTATTGACTGGGTAGCTGATAATCAACAGAAATGTATTTCTCACCATTTTGGACTCAGGAAGTCTGACATCAGGGTTCCAGCATGGTCAGGTTAGGGCCCTCTTCTGCAGACTTCTTGTGCCCTCTCATGGCAGAAGGGACTGGGGAGCTCTGTGGGATCTTCTGTATAAAAGCACTAATCCCATTCATGAGCTCTTCACCCCATGACCTAATCATCTTCCAAAGACTCCACCTACCAAGATTTCAACATATGAACTGGGGGAGTGGGGAACACAAACATTCAGACCATATAGCAGGTGGGAATGATGCCAATAGGCTTAGATCAATCAATCTGCTTCTGAAATTAAAAGTGCTGTCGATAACAGCAAAGCCACATCATTACAATGAGGAAGGGACTATTTCTCAATGAAAACTGTGAAGATTTTTGTAGAAAGCAAGGGAAAATGGATCTTAAGGAGACAACCAACCAATGACCACTCCACTCCCCACACTGCAAGAACCCATTATTCAATATCTGTTGTAATGTATACATCCTGCCTTACATCAGATTTATTTGGATATGTATGTCTGTCTTCCTCATTATATTGTGGAGAGAGTGGAGGCTTAGTGTAGTTTTCATAATTGCTTTCTCTAAAGTTCCAGTTAATTGAAGACAAGGTTTTTTTTTCATTCTTCCTCTGAAGTACTTCCCCTTCATCCACTGGTATCATCATAACAATAACTAATTGAGTTACCATGCGTTGGGCCCTATTGTAAGCATTTTACATTTGTTGACTCCCTTAATCTTCACCACCAGCCTATAAAGTAGGTACTATTATTTCCTCATTTGATAGATGGGGAAACTAAGGCTTATAGAATTTAAATAACTTGCCCAAGGCCATGTAGCTTGTGTTGGGTGGAACCAGGATTTGAGCCTTTGCAGAATGAATCCAAATCTTCACTCTAAAGCAGACTCTGATGCTGGTTCATCTCTCAATAAAATATATTCCCTGGTAAAAGCAATCTCTTAAAAGGTACTTCTTATTTTTCAGCCCTCTCATTCAGAGCATCACTCAATCTTGCCAATTCTTCCTTCCTAACATCTGTTCTTTCTAGTTTGTTCTTATATTAAATCAGCCATCCAAGTTCTGACCATCTCTTGGCTAGACTTCTAGAATCATATATTTGAGAATTAGTCAATCTCATATCTTCAGCCAAAACTATCCTCCTATACCCAATACTCTTCTTCCTGACCTGATCTCCAATCTCAAATGTTTAATGTCTTTCAGCTCATAATCATAAGAGAATAAAACCATGAGAAACGAATGTTGGATCATATTTGGAGTTGTTCCTGACAATTGTTCTTAGGGGACAGTGTGTCAGTTGACTCCTTGATGCTGTTCTTCCTGAGATGGAACTTCTAGAACTGCGGGGCCCTCGGAAGATTCCACAAACAAGTCTCCTGTCTCCAGTCAACAAGCCATAAGCCAATGAAGACAGATCTTGATTATTGGCATCTTGAGAAAGTGTTGAAAAGATTCTCCACAACCACACTTGGCAACATAGAATGTCTTCTAGCATGTGACTGTAACAGAGTCTTCCAGAAATGTCCGCACGAGGAGGTTTTGCCCCACACTCTGTGCCCAGAGGTCTCTGCTCCTAAAGCACAGGTGGCAAATTACTGAGCAATCCCTATTTATTCAGCAAATTATTCATTTCTTTTTAATAGCAAGGTAATTATAACATATCTATGCAAACCATTGAAATTTAGACATTTAAAAAGTATTATCCATGGACTAATACTAATGATGTACTATACTGTTCTTTTTTTTTATTAGAGTGTTTATTAGGCATTTATTATTTTATTTATTGACTCAAAAATTTATTTATTAATGTTAAGCCAGTGGTTCTCAACCCTGGCTACACATTAGAATCCCCTGGGACTAGGGCATTTTGAAAAAATGCTGGTACCTGGCACTGCCCTACATCAGTTAAATCTGAATCTCTGGGGGGCAAACCCGACCAACAGATTTTTGTGTGTGTGTTCTAATGTGATTATAATCACATTAAACTCTTGTTAAACTCTTGTTTATGAGAATAAAAAAGTCCCTCCAAAACTTAGAAATAAAAACATTCGTTATAGCTCCAGGACTGCTTTATCCACTGTGTACTGTGGTCACTGTGAGCTTTCTAAAGAGTACCAAAGTTTGGGAGAAAAGTCTAACTTATAAGAACAAAATAATTTATTCTTAGCAAACTCAAAACTATTCAAAAGCAGTTTTAAATATTCTTCAGCCAAAAATATATTTAATGTGAGATGTGAATGCATTTTAATGTATTTACCATGATTCAGGGCGAGTCTTCCAAAAGAGCACCTAATATATAAAAAGGCCTTATAACCAGAGGGAAGGGGAGTAAAGGCAGGTAGAACAAGGTAAAGGGGGGATAAACGGAGATGGAAAGAGACTTGACCTTGGATGGTGAGCACACGATACAATTTACAGATGATGTATTATAGAATTGTACACTTAAAATGTATATAATTTTATTAACAAATACTACCCAATGAATTCAATAAAAATTTTAAAAATAAATAAATAAAATAAAAGGTCTTATAGTATCCTTGAGTATTTCAAATTACAATTCAATATTGGTAGTATGAATTGTTCCTATCTACTGCTGAAGAAAATGTCAAGGAATAAAAGGTCTGAAGTCAACAGTTTGGTAACAACAATTCATTTTGCTAGAAAGATGTCCAGCATTAGCCTCAAACAGAAGATAAGCTTTTGTGTTTATTGAAGCAGCTCTCCTAGTTTTTCTGAGTTATGGTTTTTGTTAAATGCAATTCTGAATGAAAGAACTGCTTGCGGGAGTTTGAGAGGGAGGATGACACCAAAATTGAGTTTCAAGAAAGATGAATCATTTAAATCAGTTTCTCTGATCCAGAAACTCTGCTGAAATCAATGCAGTACATGATGCTGTCTTTCACCCTTCCTAGCTCCCAAAGTCAAAAGCTAACTTCCAGTGAATTGGAGTAACGTGTAGAGCTAGCTCTTATGTACAGTTACAAGAATTATTCACAGTCTAAAATGAGGACCCCATAACTACAACAATCCTTAAAATTCTTTATGAGCTTGTGTTCCTAAAAGTTTAAAAATATCTGTATATCAGAATTTAACAGTAATTATTCCTTGGTGAGAAAAATATGAATGACAAATTTTCTACAAGAGCCACATAATACTTTTTATACATATATGCAGAGAAGAAAATTCTTAAAGGTCACAACATCAAATTTAAAAATAATTACCCCCTAAGATCAAGGTCGGGATGGAAGGATAGAAGAGATTTCATTTATTACTCTATACTCATATTTTTGAACATTTTATTGATAATTTATATTTTAAGTATTAATAAACATGATATAAATTTTGAATTTTTAGAAAGCTATTAAAGGCTATACTCAACACCTCATTTCCCGAGGTGGGTAAGAGGAGGTGAACAGTAGTGAGTGGCCTTCTCCCTCCTGCTTAAACAGCATGGGGTAGTTCTCTTGTAATAGCCCCTGCTTCCTCGTGTGTTTTATGGTAGTGCCAAAACAGGGTCTTGATCTCAGAGAAATCCTAAGTTTTCAATAATAATTCATTTAAAAGCTAAAATGTACTAAGCTCCTGATGTACAAAATGTTTTCTTATTATTATCTCATTTTATCTTCAAAACAATCCTATGAGGATCAGAAAATTTAAGCACCTTTGACAGCCCACAGTACTAATAAATGGAAGAACCAGGGTTAAATCTACATGTTTTTTAGCTTCTCACATCAGTGTCCTGAAATTAAAGAGAAGAAATTAAAATTGTGAAGCAATCAGGTAATTTGAACAATGACTGAATATCAGTCTAAGTTGGTAATATTTCTGTTGACATAATTCTTTTAAAAACTTTGTAGTTCTTTTACAGCTTTTCTTGATATTCACTCTGTCAGTCAAAATCCACACCCACAAACCTCTTTGAAATAAGTGTTTCTCCACCTTAGGCTTCTGCTGAGGCTACTGGGAAACAACGGGCTTGAGGTTTCCTAGAAGCCCAATTGTTTAACTAAATAAGTTCTGAGACAACATCTTAGATCTTTCTGCTAAACTTCCTGCTTCATACCCAATATTTTCCTTCAAGACCATACTCAAATCTCATGAATATTCTTTTCTTTATATAACTTCTCTTACATGTACATATTTTAATGGCTTAATAAAATTTTATGTGGAGAAGATTTGATATACAAGATTTGGTCCAAATATTTTTTTAATTTTATATCAACTGATTGATTGATTGGTTTTTTTTTTTGTTTGTTTGTTTGTTTTAACTGTGATGCCTCTTCAATTCTTCAGCACAGGTCCTTCTTTCATAATAAGATCTTTAATAACTATCCCTATGACTTAAAAGGGTGAAAAATCCTTCAAAATACATTCCACCTAACTGTGAAAAGGAGAAAATAGTCAAAATATATCGGGAATTCACATTAGTTTACATGTATAGGCTGATGTTGCTATTTTTTAAATCAGATTCCTATGTGATAAAATCTGAGGTATTTAGTTTCAAATAGAGTCTCCTAAAGACATTTTCTTCTTCCCAGTCTTCCGTGCTGGTTTGAAGGAAAGATACAGTACTGTAGTAGAGGGGTGGGAGGTTTGGTGCCGAAGAACCAAGATTAGAATCTCAGCTCTGCTACCTGGAAAATTTTAACCATGCTGAGCCACAATTTTCTTTCTTAATTTTATTTTACTTTATTTTTTATTATGTTAAAGACACTTAACATGAGATCTATTCTTTTAATAGATTTTTAAGTGTAAAATAGAACATTTTTATCTACAGGGACAATATTGTACCATAAATCTCTGCAAAGCATTAACTTTATATTAATGAAACTTAATTAAACCAAACATTTAAAGAAGAATTAACTCCAGTACCTCCCAAACTATTCCAAAAGATACTGAACAGGAGAGTATACTTCCGAACTCATTTTACAGAGCCAGCAATACCCTGATATGAAAGCCTGACAAAGACAATGCAAGAAAAGAAAAGTGCAGTCTGATATTCCTGATGAATGCTAAGGCACAAATCTTCAACAAAATACTAGCAAATCAAATTCAACAGCACATTAAAATAATCATACACCGTGACTAAACGGGATCTATCCCTGGGATGCAAGGATGATTTAACATACGGAAATCAATTAATATGATATACCGCATTAACAGAATGAAGGGTAAAAATCACATGATCATCTCCTCAATATTCTTTAGCCTTCTATTAACACGTTTCTCAAAGTCCTGAAAGCCCCTTCTGACCATTCCATTCAAAAGCCATTCCTACATTTTTACACATTCAAAGAGCACCTCACTTCCAGGTACCAAAACTTGTGTTAGTTTTCTATTACTGCATAAAAAATTACTCTAAAGCCCACTGGCTTCAAACAATGAGCATTTATTATTATCACAGGGTATTATGTAGTTCACACGTGTGGTTCAGAAGTTGGGGACAGTTTATTGAAAGTTCTATTTCCAGGTCTCTCATGAGGTTGTGGTCAAGATTTTGCCCAGGAATTCAGTCGTGTGAAGGTTTGATTGGGACTGAAGAACTTGCTTCTAGCGTGACTCACATTGACTTTTGAGAAAAGGATTCAGATTCTTGCTGAATGTTGGGAGTCCTCACAGAACTACTGAAGTGTCCTCAGGACATGGAAATTGGTTTCCCTAGAACAAGTGATCCAAGATACAAAGATGGAAGCCACACTGTGATTTATGACATAGAATTAGAAGTCATACGCTGTCATGTCCACTATATCCTGCTAGTTACACAGTTCAGACCAATTCATCGTCGGAGAACATTACAACCAGGGCTCGAGCACCAAAAGCCAGCAGTCATTGAGAATCCTCACAGATTTGGCTATAATTTCTCTCCTTAGTGTTTTATAATTTTCAGCATCTAGATCTTGCCCATATTTTTGTGGATTTATCCCAAAGTATTTCATGGTTTTTGATGTCATCACATATGGTACTATTTTTTTTGTTTTGATTTTCAATTGTTTTGTGATACTATATAAAAATACAGTTAATGTTTTATATTCTTATAACCTGTACCCTTGTAGTTCCAATAACTTTTTGGTAGATTCTTTGGGATTTTCTATGTAGATTACCACATTTCTGTAAATAAAGACAGTTTTGTTTCTTCACAATTTGTATGCTTTTATTTGTTGGCTTATTACACAGGTTAGGGTCTCCAATATAATGTCAGATAGAATTGATGAGAGTGGACATCCTAGCCTCATATTCATGCTTAAAAAGTAAGTGATAGTCTTGTATCATTAAGTATAATGCTATAACTTTTTCACAGATTCCTTTTATCAGGCAGAGGCAGTCTCTTTCCATTCCTAATTTGTGGAAAGTTATAAATGGATGTTGAATTTTGTCAAATGTTTCTTTCTGACTATTGAAATAATCAAATGGCTGTT
The DNA here is from genome assembly GCA_004026545.1 of Mormoops blainvillei. Taxonomy (NCBI): domain Eukaryota; kingdom Metazoa; phylum Chordata; class Mammalia; order Chiroptera; family Mormoopidae; genus Mormoops; species Mormoops blainvillei. The sequence continues at coordinate 109,468 of PVJD01004233.1, forward strand.
CTGGGAAATTTCATGGATTGATTTATTAATATTGAGCCAAGCTTGCATACCTGGGATTCAACCCTGCTTGGGCATGATGTACTATCTTCTTTATATATGGTTAGATTTGAGTTGATAATATTTTGTTAAGGGTTTTTGAATCCATGTTCAGGAGGGACATTTGTCTATAAGTTACTTTCTTTGTAATATTTTTCTCTGGTTTTATCATGATAATGTTAGCCTCATAAAATTAATTGGGGAGTGTTCCCTTCTTTTTTATTTTTCTGGGCCATATATAGTTACAGGTAAAGCAATATTACCAACTTGGATTTGCTTAAAAATAATTTTCGGTAGATTCGGGGTACAGCTCAAGAATCTGCATTTATACCAAGTTCCCAGGTCATAATGACGATGTTGGCTCAGCAGCCATAGGAGAACTTCTGCTTTGATATAAAGCCTCAGATTTCAGAAATCTCAGGCTTTTCACAGTTTAAACCCTGGGTTCAATCCAAATATCATATTCTTTAATTCATATGTTACATTGACCCTAAATTCTATTTAATTCATTTCAGCAAATTTGTGTGGACATCTACTATGTACCAGGCCCTCTGCTAGCTTCTGAAGGTACATGGATACACATCAATACATTGCCCCTGCAAGTGAAAATTTCAGTCTGATGTCCTTATTTTTTAGGCTTGTTTCTTAATTTTAAAAAAGTTTTGTTCGATTTTAAGTTGTTTCAGTTGTATTGGATTATTTTTAACTTTGCTTCTGTAAAACAAATTAACAGTCTTATAGTATAAATTCATCTTGTAATATAAACTATTATGGTGTTTTTCTATATCTTGGTTTTACATAGTCCAAATGTAAAGTTTCCTGCAGAAAGGACCTTAGAAATCATCTCGTTCATCCACCCACTCCCATTCTAAGTGAGAAAACAGAAGCCCAGAAAAATAACGCAATTCCCCCAGGGTCACTAAGCGAGTAAGTGACAGGGCTGCAAGTATACCTAGTTCATAATATAGTGCTCTTTCTATAACATCAGGCCTCATGACTTAAATTCCAATTTCAAGGAAAACTATGGATTCCACACCCAGGAAATATTCCACAAATTTCAGTGGAATTTCATAATTAAATTGATTTATTGAAGACCTTTGTAAATTAAAGGAGGAGGGTGGAGAGAGAAATATGAAGGGATGGGACAGGGGTTGTGGTAGCCATAGTAATGGTATTAGTAATAGTACTACAGTAGTACTAGTAATAACTAACTTCTTAGGTGCGGCATACTGTAACTTCCTTAGAACATTCACCCTTCTCAATAACCCTATGAGATGTGCACAATTATATACCCATTTTACAGATAACAAAGCTGAGGCACAAAGACATAGTAATTTGTCCAAAGAGATATGGCTTTTGCACTAAATTTCATCTAATGGCCTTGGGTAAAATTAATACCACAAATACAACCAAGTTGTGCTAGAAAGAAGACATAAATAATGTTTAACCTTTGTGTAGAGTTGCCCAGTTCCCCAGAGCCCCAAACCCTTTTTGGAGAACTTAACAAATCTCAGTGAGATGGTTAAAAACAGGAGGAAATTAAAAATTCTTTCTTTTCTGCCTGTTAAAACAGATTAAGCAGCTCTGTTCATCTGAATAGGTCAAATATTAAATAAAAAGTGTTCTTTCAGCAAGTGGGATTCATATCGAGGTCAATAAGTATCACTGGAGTGGAGCAGGCACCAGGTACACCCACAGACACAGACACGTACGCACACACCCTCATTCAATTTCACGTATAAGCAAACATTACCTACACCCTTGGGAATTATTTTTCACTATCTTTAAGCCAAACTGGTTTCACTTGGCAGACTGCAACCCCTACAGGTGGCACCTATTCTCTGTGAAGTGTTTCCTTTTCCCAGAACTGAGACATTGGCACCACATAACTCCTTACCATTTTCAACATCTGTTTCTACTTATGTGCCAGCTAAGGCCACCTGACCCATGAAAGGAAGCAAAACAAAGGTTCATGGTCATTGTCCACCCAAACCCTGGAAACACAGATTGAGAAACTCAAATGGGATGCCAAGTATTGGTCTACCTTAGGAAGGGGGCTATGGAAATAAACATTTCCCTTACTTATCTGTTGCTGTTGAATAAAAAATAAGGTAGGACTCTAGAGTCCAGAGAAATCAATTCATGAAGTGACTAAGTACTCACTACCATTTCCAAAGTATTGTGTATTGCTGCAGAGTTGCTACAAAAGATACAGAGGGGGATAAAGCTTGTCATGATGAGGTTGATGAAATTAGCAGTTCAGAATACACCCATTAGAAAATAAATATGCAAGGCTAAATACATAGCATATCAAATTTACAGGATAAGCAATAAGTATCATAGGCTCTCTTCAGAAGGAGCAAAACCAAGGGCTGGGGTGATGGAAAAGCCTCAGTGGTGGTGAGACTTAAAGAAGAAAAAAAGTAACTTATTCTGTGGTGAATGAAATCACTTTCTTTGAAATGGTATACCAGGATAAAAGTTACCAAGTCACATCTCCTAAGAGCGGAACATCATGACAAATAAGAAAATCCTTGTTCATGTTTCCTAAATGTATTTATTTTCTGCTTCTCTCCTTTCCCTGTAGTCAGCTTTCAATTATCTGCAGCATAAAGGTAAAGAACAAAGAGGATAAATCTAGGGAGATGTCATAGTCTTTATTTTTGCCTTCAGGGTCTGTTTCCAGTTTTCAAAACTTTTATTAGAGTTGGTAACAAGTCTACAGAGGTACCTATAACAATGATATTTATTGCAATATTAGATGATTAAAAAGGCTTTAAAACTAAGCAAAATAAGTCAGTTAGAGAAAGACAAATACCATATGATCTCACTCATATGTGGAATCTAATTAACAAAATAAACTGATAAACAAAATAAAAACAGAGGCATGGATACAGACTGATGGATCTCAGAGGGGAGGGGGAAGGTATTCTGGAAGATTTTTAGCCAAAGAACATACATGCTATATGCATCGCCCATGGACACGGACCATAATGTGGTGAAGGCCAGGAGAAGGGGGGTAAGGTCTGGGTTGAGGGGGGAATAGGGGAAGAAACTGGGACATCTGTAACAGTGTCAAAGATAAAATAAAATAAATAAAATAAAATAGTAATCTAACATTTCATATATATACAGATGATATAGAATTGTACACTTGAAACCAATATAATTTTATTAACCAATGTAACCTGAATAAATTCCATAAAAACATTTTTTAAAAAAGATTTTAAAAATAAAAACAACCTTAATATCTATCAGTAAGGAAAAGTTAACTATATCACTAATGAAAAAGAGCAAAATGCCAAGGAGGCATGTCTCATATGATCCAATTTATTCATAAAAAGAAAAAGACATCTGTACCTCTAAAATATACCTCATGCACAAACCAATTCCAGAAGGCAATGTGAGAAATTGTAAGAATGTTAGTATTTGTGAGATTGGTAGCTGACTTATTTTTTATCTTATTATTTTCTGTGCTGTTAGAGATTTTTAAAAGTATATTGCATTTTTTATTTTAAAAAATAATTTAATTGCTATACATATATGTAATATTTACATTGTTTCTTTTCAAATAGTCTTGCTTTATCAAAAATAATCTAGAAACAGCCATTCAAACTGAGGTGGAATATTAACAAAAAATCCATAAAACTCAACCATTAGGCATGAAGAGTGGTCATTATACACAGATTTTTTAAATTTAAGCATTTTGGGCACTGGCCAGGTGGTCCAGTTGGTTAAAGTGTCTTTGGTACACCAAAAGGTTGAGTGTTCAATTCCCAGTCAGGACACATAGCTAGGTTGCAGGTTTGATTCCCAGTCAGGGTGTGTACAGGAAGCAACCAATTGGTGTTTCTCCCACACACTGATGTCTCTCCCTCTCCCTCTCTCTTTCTCTCTCTCCCTCCCCTCGCAAATCAATAAACATATCCTTGGGTAAGGATTAGAAAAAAAACAATAAATATTGTTTTTAAACAATATTTAAATAAATCTAAAAATAAAATTTTCCTCAATTACTGGGTGGATAAATATTTTGTCTTTTTGGTGCTAATAAACAGTCCAAATCCTCAGAAGATTGAATTTTAAATCTGATACAATGCATAGTTTATGGAATTTATCATAAAAATTTTGAGAGGCTACAGGTCTATAAAGTGGAGCCCATGTTGAATGATGCCCAGTTGGCTGCTGACATTCTGTGACAGCTGAGAAAGATCGAGCTGTTCCAGATATTCGCATGGTCTTTCTTCTCCTTTGCCTGCTGGAGCCCCAAGCGGAGCAGCCAGATGGTCATGAACCCTGTGTTTGAGGCTCAGCGCGTTCTGCTGATGCACCAGTTCAGGGAAAGTTAGTCGATGCAGCCCTTTGCCTTCCGCTTGGCTTGATAAAATCAGGAAAAGTGGGTTAGGCTCAGTACTTTCTCTGCTCTCCTCAGGGTCCACATGTTTCCTGACCCTTGACCGTTCTTTCTGTCACCTGCACATGAGCTTAGCTGAAAATGACTTCCTGCCCATCTCTATGTCCTGGACCCACCGTTGGGCTTCATCAGTCTGCCCATGTCTTCTGTAGATGATTCAGTTCATGTCCACCATTGTCTGCTCACCCGTTGCTTAGCCGTATCACCAAGCTGGTTATCTCATTTATGGGAAACCGAAACCTTTAAAATGGAAGAGTTGGAGCGAGTCTCTAAAAACCAACTAGCTTATTTACATAGCTAAACATAACCCCAAGGGAATTGGTTTGACCTCCATAATTTTTAAGGACCATATATCAGCCAAATCAATGGCTGATGATTGAAACATCTGTTCAACACTGGCAGTTCAGTCCTTTCTTTCCTTCTAGATAAAGATACACAAATTTGGGGATCTCCATATACAGGAATGGGTCAGTACCTTGTGTCCACCTGTCTGGTTACATCCTACAGGAAGCAACTGTGTGTCATAATCGACACAGTTCCAAATCTTAATACAGCGGAAAGAACACTAAGCCAAAAGTCAGAAAACCTGATTTCAGTACCAGTTCTGCAACTGACATAATCAGGCCCTGTTTCTTCATTAGAAAAATAAGGGAGAGGATTGCTAAGATCTCCTCATTATGAAATGTTCAGTTCTGTGGATCAGTGGCCAGTCAGGGCGGTAGATTATACTTGGTTACATTTTCTACTCCATTCAGAAATCTACAATCAGGCTGTCACACAAATGTCCTGAAATGAGGCAAACCCTCCTCGCATTGGAGAGGAATCAGAACCAATTACATCATCTGTCACTGTGCTACTCTGTGAAAAACAGTGTATTTTCAGACATTATATTATGTGTCAATGGTATAAATGGGAAACTGGGTTTAATTTGTTTCAAGGCAACCTGAGAACCTTAGTGTGGTAGAAGAGATAGAAGGGAGAGATAATAGGTGGATAGGTGGATACATAGATGATAGGTAGATAGGTAGATAGATAGATAGATATGATAGGTAGGTGGGTAATGGATAGATGAATGGATGGATAAATGTATAGATGGGTAGCTAGATAGAGTTGAGGTTCTGAGCATGGTCTCTAGAGTCAGACTACCTCTGTTCAGATTACAGCATAACAACTACCTGACCAAATCACCTCAAGCAAATTACACCACCTATCTGTGACTCGGTTAACTTACAGGAAAAATTCAGATAATAACAATAATACCTCAGTAAGGTGATTGTCAGAATTAAATAAGATTATTGATGTAACGCTTTTACCACAATGCCAGACATATGGTAAGTATTCCATAAATGTTGACAATTATAATTGTTATTACTTAGGAAATATAATGGACGTTACTCCTTCACCATCACTCTGATCACCAATCCTCCTGCCTAACACATGCATACCCAGAGGTAACCACTGCCAGAAAATTGGTGTGTGGTTTTTACCTATCACACACATACACACATTTAGTGTTATTGCTTTCAAAAGTGGGTAGTATAAAATATATTGTCTTGAGTTGCACAAAATATATTGTTTTGAGACTTGATTATTTTTGCTTAGCAATATGCCTTGTAGAGCATTCTGTATCAGATATAAACACTATCAATAAACCAAAATGTGTTAATTTATGTCCCTATTAGTGGACATTTAAGATTTTCAATCGGCATCTTTTAATATTTCTTTGTCTCAGGCGTGACTCTTTCTGTAAGACAGATTCCTATCTTGCTGAGTCATAAGGTATGTGCCCTGAGATGCCTTATATACCATGCCAACTCATCCTCTGAAAGGACATTATCAATGCTTCCATCAACACTTTACAAGCTTGTCTGGTTTTCCACATCTTTACCAATACTGCAAATTGTTAACATTTTAAAAGCCACCAATGTAATGGGCAAACTATGGAATTTTTTTAAAATTTCCAAATCCCTGACTAGTTTTGAGCTTGAGCAAGCTTTGTGTAAATCTTTACTCTGTTTTACCTTTTCTTCCAAATATTTATCTGAAAATGTTGCCAGTAAGTGTGGACAGGCATTGTACAATACCAGCTGGTCAGGTGGTTACTATTCTGGGTGCCCGTTTCCTCATGTTAGCACAGGAAAGGTTGGGGAAGAGAGTAATTTTCTGTTAGAGTTATTAAATCCTTATTCTTGTGTGTGTGTGTATGTGTGTGTGTGTGTGTTTCATCTATTGTTTTATTTGGAAATATGAAATTCCACATTGATACTATTTCAATAATACTACTTATGAACAGTTTGCCCAGTTACATGGGGAAAAAAATCTAATAAAACCTAAATGCTCCTATTACAGCAAATTTCCTTAAAAATCTTAACATTAATACTGCTAATGGGAACATGGGGGAAAAGGGGTTTTCTCAAATAGTACGGGCAGAAATTCATGTGCTGTAATCTTTATAGAAAGCAATCTGTTAAAATATCTACTTGAATTTAAAGTATGTATACCTCCTTTTGCCCAGAATTCCACTTCTCGGAATTTAACTATTGTAATGATAGCACTAATATGTGAGGTTATGTGTACTAAGTCAGCACAATCTTCAAGGCTAATGTGAATCTTCAGAGGGCCTTCATGCAGATTCCAATGCAGCAGGCCAGGGCTACCAAGAGTCCTCGTGTGTATGGAGCTCTAGGCAATGCCAGTGCCACTGGCCCAAGGACCCCGCCTGAGCAGCGAGGATGTTTACTGCGGGGTTGTCCTTGAAGAATTAAACTAAAACCCAGAAACATGAATGAACACCCATCAACAGGCTCAATAAATTGTGATATCCACATCATTGAGAATTACGCAGGCATTTAAAATAATGAAATTAATGTTTACTGGTTGACTTGGAGCAAATTCCACAAGCGACGTGCAGAAAACAGTGTAACATGATCCCTTTTTTTGTAAGACAGTGACAAAATTTCCATTTGGTTGTCTGTGGAGGTGATGTGTGCATGTGTTTGTAAAAATATTATCACAAAGGAAATATGAGAGAATAGTTTTTAGGTTGTTAGTATTAATGACCTTGTGGAGGGAATGAAGGTCATGTGGGAGGGAGAAAGAAGATAAGCACAAAAAAGAAAAGGAAAATCCAAAGTTTATACTAAAAATAGCAAGTTTGTCATCATATAATGAAAACTAATGTATATGTGTGAGCATGTGTGTAAAGAAATTTAAAATAGCTAAGATAAAAAAGCTAAAGAAATAAAAAATAACAAAATTAAACAAAAACCTCAGAATCTAGATTCTTATTTCCCACTAACTAGCTTTTTAATTTTGGTTAAGTCAATTAACTGTCTTGGAACAGTTATTAGAGATGAATTAAGCATCTCTAATAATTTCCATCATTCTACCTACTTTTGAGTTTCTATGATTGCAGTCACTTTGGAAAACAGCCTGGCAAGTCTTCAAAAGGCTAAGCATAAAGTTGTCATATCACCCAGCAATTCTGCTCCTGGGTATATACCCAAGAGAAATGAAAGCATACGTCCATGCAAGAACTTGTACAAGAATGTTAATAGCACCATTATTCACAAGCGAAAACATCCCAAGTGCCCACTGACTGATGAATGGGCAAAAAAAAAAAAAGTGGTATATTCATACAATGAACTATCCTTTGGCAATAAGAAGGAATGAAGTGCTGACATGTGTGCTACAATAAACCTTGAAAACATTGTGCTAAGTGAAAGAAGACCGTCACAAAGGACCATATATTGTATGATTCCATTTATATAAAATGTTCCCACTACACAAATCCACATTGACAGAAAAGAGATTAATGGTTGCCAGGGGCTAGGGGGCAGGAGGATGAGGAGGTTATAGTACAGGAGGATGTCTGAAGGACATGGATTTCTTTGGTGGGAGATAAAAATGTTCTAAAATTGATGATGGTAATGCTTACATAGATCTCTGAATATACTAAAAAAAAGTTCAATTGTATACTTTAGATGACCGGATTGTATAGTACATAAATCATACATCAATAAAGCTATTTTAAAATTCTGTGACTAAAAGTAAATTAACTAACATAAGAGAGCAAGTAACTACTTTCATTTCTTGGTATTTTTCCTAGTATTGGACTTCAGAATTTTTCTCCCAAGTAAAATTCCTAACTTATATCAGAAATTTTTACTCATTTTTAATACAGCTTCTTGTGCTCATACCAATCTAAAAATAATTTCCTCTCTAAACTAATGCTCATCAAACTGAAATGGACCCTGGCAACCCTACTATTTTTCTCTCTCATTCTCCAGAAAACCTTTCCCAAGCCTTCTTCACTTCCTTTAATCCCTTTCCTCCAGCACGAGGGGAAAGAGAAAAGCCATCAGCTGGAATAGCTCATCTGCCATTCTCTAACTTGTTAACCTACCTGCATCTCTTCCTGTCCTATTTTTGTTTCTTTTATTCTAAAAATAATCCCTTCTTCTGTGCGTTGGAACCCATCCCCTGCCACCATCTTAGGATCCCAACACTAAATAATCCTTCCTCCTGCAGATGTTTCAGTGTCCGCTCTGCTTCACTGACACTCTGCCTGGTCCCTGGAACCATCGAAGTTTATGATGCCTGCCTTATGTTGATAGTGTGGTATATATTTGTCGTATTTTTACATTTGATAATATAAACATGCTTACCATATTTAAAGCTCTTAAAACTGTGTTTTGCAAAATTAAATGGATCCATCTGGAATTTAATTGTTTGTATATAGTATTAACCAGGTAATGATCTAATTTTCTTGCCCAGGTTCAAATTCTGAGTTTGTTTTTTCAAATGAGGGTAATAATAGTTTCTATCTCAAAGGGTTGTTATGAGGATTGAATTAATACATGAAGAGCCCTTAGAACAGTGTCTGGTACACAGCGCGTACTCACTAAATGCTAGATGTTAACTGATCTAGTTGAAATGTCCTGCCACTGTTTACTAAATAACATTTTTTTAATCAAAAATGCCTCTTTTAGCACTATAAAGTCAGCAAATATACTTGAATCTGTTCCAGACTCTTGTGTTCTATTGATCTACATAGAAGTACTATATTGTTTTATTATTAGCTTTACAGCAAATTTTAAAATCGAGTGGGGTAAGTGCCTCTCCCTAATCTTCCTTTTCAAAATTTTCCTGATAATTTCCCATAATATTCATTTATATAAACTTTAAGATAATCTTGTCTCCTAATATTCATTGATATAAACTTTAAGTAATTGAAAAATAATTTTGGATGGAGAAATGGAACTAAGACACTTGCTCTACCCTCTCCAGAAAGGGACTAGTACCAAACTAATACAAAACTATTACCAAAAGTGGAGCTCAAGTCTATTGTGATTCACTCAGAGACGCTCAGAACTTTTGGCATGAGGATGCAAACTCCAAAAGCTGTTGGATGGGTGAAAAGTTATCCATTCATTCATTCATTCACAGAAATTCCACTGTTTCACTATGCATTGCACCGTCATCAAAGTCTAAAAATTTACATGTACAAGACAGACACACAGGCAAAACAAGCCGCTAAAAGGCAACTATTGCACCAAATTGTCCTCAATGTGGAGAAGGGTTGGCTTCTCTCATCACTATCCATGAGGCATAATGTAAGAATTCTTGTGTGTTGACTTTAAACTGTGTTTGGCATGTATGCTTTCTAGGATAAAATAGTTTATCTGGATTTGCAAAATCATCTCCTGTCGTTTCAAGATCAAGCACCATCTTGACTGTAAACATGCGCTCTTCTGTCTGCCCAAGCGGCTTAGAGGGCAGCAATTCAGGCTTCCCTTCCGATCGTGACCGGGAAGAGGCCCAATAAATATTTCAAACATAAAAGGATTGTTATAACAAAGGGGTCTTAAAATCCTCCTGGGTTATCTGAACAGCTTTCCGTTTCATTTTGTTTTCACGTCTACCCCCACGCCTGAAATTGGGAGAAGTTTTTTTACTCAGGATGAAACAAAAGTTTATGTACAGATGGGTTGAGATTAGAAAAGAAAATGAACGACAGTAACAAAAGAAGTGGGGGTCTCATATGCGAAGATACAGATATTAAGCCGGAGAAAGCACCGCGTCAGGAAGACAATCTGCCCAAAGGCCAGCCTTGGTAATCCCCGTTCAGGATGCGTCTGCTGATAGCAAGCAATTCCTGCCTCAGTGACAGCTCCGTGTATTTGGGTTATAAACGCAAACCTATCAGAGTATATATTATACACACCTTACTGTCACATGGCAAATGGTGTCTGGCTTCCAAGATAAGCTTTATAGAGAGTAAAGAGGAAGGGACAAGAGAAGTAGGTGAGAGGTCCAGAAAAAACACTTCCCTTAATCCTTTGATGTCACCCAAAGTGATCAGTGATGAAAGAAGCATCATTCTTTACCTCCACCCCTTCCATACACTGAAAATAAAGGCTAAATAACATCCAAGATTGCTCTCTTTAAAGAGATGGTTTTCTATGAATCTCAAACCAGAACTCAAAGCAAATGACAGTGGGTGTGTTTGGTTGGGCATTATTGCAAGACATTTCCTCACCTTTATTTCTTCAAAGTCACTCACACTTAGCGTCATTTGAAAAGATCTCTAAGAGACTTTATTCTTTTAATCTTATAGAGATTAAAGAAGAAAAGTCTTAACTGATAACTCCCTGGAAATTGTTACAAAACTCTGACAACCAAGGTAATTTATTAGAGATTTAAATTTACAAAAGTACAAACTGGCAATGGACTATTGAGCTAAATTAGGGAAAACAGTATCTGGCCCAATACAAACAAATTACAATATAACCAAAGCATCTTGATATTATGCACTGATTTTGGGCTCAGCTATGGGAAAGACATTGGGTGAGGGGCATAATAATGAGCCATATAACTTCACCTCTCTAAGGACTGTCTGTCTTGCAAAACAATGCCAGTTCGATTCCCCATCTGGCACATGCCTGGGTCACAGGTTCAGTCCCTGGTCGGGCACGTACGAGAGGCAACCAATCAATGCTTCTCACATTGATGTTTCTCTCTCTCTCTTCCTCCCTTCCCCTCACTCTAAAAAATAAATAAAATTTTTATTAGAAAGAAAGAAAGGAAGGAAGAAAGAAAGAAAGAAAGAAAGAAAGAAAGAAAGAAAGAAAGAAAGAAAGAAGGAAAGAAAGAAAGAAAGAAAGGAGGGAAGGTTGTCTTTCTTGTTAGATTAATACTTAGGCAATAAATTAAATAAGAAGTAGTGTGTGATTATACTATTAAAACTATGCAGAGACCATACATGCAATTGCACTTCCAATAAGGGAGAAAATAGTTCTTTGTATTTAATTGTAATGAGATTTTAATGTAGAACTCAAACTACACGGTCAGGTCTTTAAATGATAAATTCTTCTACTGAAAGTACACTTCTTTTTCTTGAAATACAACTTTGGGCTTTTTCCTCCTCCAAACTCACTTATATAGTTGTTCAGGGAAGGACTTTTCTTTCTTTAGAATTAAGCTTATGTAGATATTTAATCTATTTAACTTTATTCACTTATTTGAAAATAACATAGCCTGAAATAAAATAAGATTATATTCCCCCCCACAAATAAAGTTAGCCTTAACCAGAACTATGAAACCCCACATTAAACCATTTAATAGTGTTTAATTACAGTTCTAAATAAGAATGAATTCGGTGTAGGAACTAACACAGAAACAAAACCAATTTTTCATTATAACACCTTTCCGTAGGGGAAAAAAAAGGAAGGTCAACAGGCAATCATGGAGAAAATGAAATGAACAGTTGAAGACTATATGTCAATAATATATCCCCAAACCTCCCAAAAGCCATTGACAAAATCATGTAGGAGATTATGTCATTCAGACCAGCTGTAGACAATGATCAAATCATACAGACAGCTGCTTACAATAGGAGTCATTCAATAAATAGTTACCAAATTCAGCTATGTATTCAACTCTCCATTTTAAGTAGTTATACCTTAAATCATGAGAAGAACAAGTCGGTGCATAGAGCAATGAATTTTAAATTCATTTAATAATAGCTAATGTTTATACAATACTTGATCATAAAGAACTTTCTTTCACTCAAAGGAATTGCCTCATTTGCCCAAAACAGAACTTGGGGAGGTAGCTAAGATGTTACTGTATTCCTCACATGAAGAATAATAATTATAATAACAATGAGTCTCAGAGAACTTTAATGATTATACTCTCCTGAGGTCACCCCACAAGTGAACTCAGCTCTCTGATGCCACCCGCGCCCCCACTCTGGTTGAGTTGCAAAAGCAGCCCTCAGGTTTCATACCCTGAGCATGTGTAACTGTTGAGTGAAGACTCTTAATTCATCAGAGTGCATATAGCACATGAATTGTTTTTACTTTTTCAAATAACTGCTACCAACTACTCTGTGGACAACCTCCCCTGCTTTTTTTCCAGCTGGAACGTGCCTTCCTTAACCACCTCTCAGCCCAATTCCTTGCCTTCCCATCACTTTTTGGTTAATAAAGCACTCTCATTTCAGTTAGCTCCCTTCCTTCCTGGAGCAAGCAGTGCCAGGGGGCCCTGGATTTGGAGTTGGATGAGGGGGCAGGGGTCCAGTACCCCTGCTGGTGCATGGTGAGGTGGAGATCCTCTTCCATGGGCCTTCAGAGCTGCGCTGTTGTGACCTCATGGAGGCCACTACAGGCCTTGTCACGGCCTGGCTCTGCCCCAGTGGCCCTGGGCGGATCCCCCTTCCCACCCCCAGCCACATCTGACCTCAGCTCACTGGGGCATGGAAACATGCCTCCCCGTCTGTGAGACCCTGTTTGCTCCTCACCCCAGCTGCCCCCTCACTCCCTTTCTCCCTGGGCTCTTGCACCCACCCTGGGAGCCGCACGTCCACTCACATTTCTAGTCAGGGCAGAAGATGTCAAATACCCACGAAGTTCAGATGGAAATCTTTTGGAGACCGACTGCCACTCCCCAGGCTTTGGGAAGGAGAGCCCACTGAGAGTGCCTACCCCATGACAGGGTCCCCTTCTCCGCTGCCCATTCACCCTGGGGGGCCCTGACTGTGCTCCCCACACCAACCTGTGTATCCATGTCTGTGTTGCTGCTGAACTCAATACTGATCTTTATCCCCCATACACCTGCACTACCAGGTAATCTCTGAGAGGGAAAAAAGTCTCAGAAAATTCCCCCCCATCAACCATATGTTAGCATGTGTGAACACAAACATTGGCTTAAAGTAGAGGCACTCGTTTTCCCCATTTATTGTTTTAGCTTTGTTTCTAGGCCTAGCAATGTGCATTGCACAAAAGAGACTCTCAACAAATGATTCTTTTGTAATCTGGGTCAGTCAGTAAAACGTGCTTTAAAGAACTTGACATAATTGCATTGATTTTTTACATTCTACATTTTTATACCTTTCACTATAGATTTGAAGTGGCCCTTAAAATAGTGAGTAAATTTTTCCAACTTTTTTGGTTTAAAAAATTGCATTAGGTATTATGAGAGGTGGCATAATGTAAACCACAAGCTCCAGGGTATGTATACAGTCTTAACTCAAGTGACAAGTCATAATAGCTGTTAAACTTTATTGCAATAATCGTACCTTAGCCTTTCACTCCTGGAACCTTTACTGTGTGCCAGGCTCTGGTCTAAATGTTTTAGGAATCTTAGCTCAATTACATGTGTTAACTCATGCAACCCTCCTCAGAATCTTACGGAACAGGCCGCCTTAAATCTTCATTTTACAGATGAGAACGCAGAAGCCAAAGGCTCATGCCTAGAAAGAGAGCAAGATTTGACTCCAGATTTGTACCGCTCTTAATCACTATGCAAATTGTCTCTCTGACTGCTTCTGCGGAATACGAAAGCAATCTCAGCTCTGGTCATAGAATTACCAGCATTTATTAAAGCTTTACACTTTCACACAACCGCTGTGTAAGAGCTTTAAGGGCATCATGTCATTTAACCTCAACTCTACCATCCGCAACCCCGCACAAGTCAGATGTAGAAATGGCAACCACATTTTACAAATCTCTAAATCTCTACAAATCTTCATCTCTAAGATGTTAAGTTCTTTGGCTACGGCCATGGCATTAGTGAGTGTCCTGCCAGGCCACAAACCTAGGTGGTCCTGACCTGAGAGTCCGTGCTCTACAGCATGACACTTTGGGTTCTGTTCAAAGTGAACTAAATGAGGTTTAAACACAACCCAGAATCCAGCCACCTGGCACAATCGCTGATGCTATTATCAAGTCAGATGTTACAAACTGATGACTCCTGGGTTTCCAGCAGCTCTGTGAAGCATTGAAGGTCCGTGCATAGGGCTCATGCTTCGTGTGTACCTGCCTTGGAATTGGGGCTGAACAGTGACAGCTCCTTTTAATCATGCAGGTGAGAGCTCAGGCCCCAACCCAAGGCACTTCGCCCAACTCTGGGAGCTGCCTGGCCCCAGTGGATATTCATGCTTTCAATATGTAATCTAGAGATGCCCAGGCCAGTGCTGGGTCTCATCTGACCATTGCGAACTGGTCAGAACATGAAATAAATTCTTGCCAATTGAGCATGGTTTTCCTACATTGTAAAACTGGACATTTGGACTTGGGAAGTTCCAGTGTCAATGCCCTCTTAGCATTATGCCAATTCCACTTTACAATCCCACCCAAGGTCTAAAATATGGCTCTTGATAGCAGATGGGTGGCACTAATTGCTCTCTGGGGAAAATGATGCTTCTAACATAAGCTAAAGTCAACCTCCATTTGCATTTGTGGTCTCAGCAGTCTCACTTCTCTCTCAATGGGACCGCCACCACACATATCTGTAAACCCTCCAAGCCTTTTCCTCAAGACCTGGAAGGTAGGGACAATCCATAAGGCTAGTGTGATTCATGTGTTAATGTTGGAGAGAGCTCATCTGCAAAGAGAAACTTAGCTATCACGGAGCTTCAGATAAGAAGTACGATGTGTAGAGCAAAGACAAAAAGGGGATAAGAGACACGTAGCCTTTGCAAAACAGAGAGATGCTGGACAAGGTAAGATTGGACAGACAGGGGATTTGTACATGCACGTGGTTATCTGAACACCATGTGGTTGGTCAGAAACACATTGGGAGAAAAAAAAAGAATAACCTGATTTCTCATCCTGACATATTTTGGAAACCAGCCAATAGGAAAACAGTCTCATCATGAGATATTTTTCTGTTTTTAACACCATGAAAATTAACAGAATATTCTGACATTTTGGTTCTCTGGGCTATAAATTTCTTTATTGATCAATTCTTCCTTTCTGGGTGTGGACTCCTTAGATTTTAAATTGTTGGAGATTTAAAAAGCTCAAACCCACTTGAACAACAACAACAAAAAAGACATTATTTGTTCATATAACAAATATCCAAGTAGCTCTGGCTTCAAGTATGGCTAGATCCAGATACTCATGTGGTGTCATCAGGAATTATCCATCCCTGACTCTGGTTTTCTTTATGTTGGCTTCCTTCTCTGGCGGACTCTCCTCGCGTGGTAGCAGATGAACCTCCAGCAGTTCCAGGTATACAGTCTGCCAGTTTAGCAAGCCAACAGAAAGAAACAATCTCTCTCCCAACAATTTGAGCAAGAGACTCGGACTGGCTCTGTTTGATCTGGTGTTGGTCAAGGGCCCACCCCAGAACTAGTTACTATGCCCAGAAGGGTGTGGTGTTCTCATCGGTTGAAGTCGAGTCCCCACTGCAGCCAGGGAGTAGGGCCATCTCTATTTATACAGTAAGATAAGTTTCACAGAGATGTGATTCTTCTAAAGAAAGATAGGAACTCTGTGTGTAGAAGAAAGGCACTGGGCAGGCCAGACCACAGAGGGTCACTATAGCATTCTTCATTCAGAGCTTTGGGGAGGCATCATTAATTCATTTTTCTCCTGGTCCTCTTTCAGCATGTGTTCCTTAGCTTCTGGGTTCAACCCACAAATAAACCAGAAAAGTAAAAAATTATTATTTTCATTGGATCACTGCACCAAATAAAATAAAACAGGAGCCAATATGTCAACACAGGAACTTTTTTCATCAGATCTCCTGGCTAGTCTTATAGACCCAATAGTCATCTCCAGGTATTATTAAGCATTCAAATGCTATTCACCCAAACTCCCACATATCAGTTCTGAGGCTCCCACATTGCTAATATCAAGCCAACTCTTAATTATTAAATGACATGGAATATGGAAAATGGTGGATAAAACCCGAAGTCTTGCTTCAGCCAGCAGATTCAGCCTCTTTTCCAGATAAGCCTTCACCCCAGCTGCAGGGAGCAGCAACGCTCACTAATTTGACTTTCACATCTGGTGGAACTGAGCTCCCACACATACCTAGATAGGTCATACACTCCTCCACACACTTCACAGAGTCAGAGTCATTCATATCGACTCACCCCAAATAGAGAAGGGGAGCGTTTTATCATTTTGGCAAAAAGAGTCAATTAACCAGGAACTCAAAAAGCCAATGGCGAAATCAAGTACAAAAGTTGACACTTTTAAACTGAATTCCTCCCTGCCTTACCCCCATCTCCAAATTAGCCAAGGCTCCCAGCCATTTTTCCAACCATCCCCATAACATAAAACCTCTTCTTTCTCATCTACCCTTAATTACTCTGGGTATTTCTGTAATTACCTAAGCATAAACAGATCGCCATAGAGAGGTCATAGATGAGAAATGGCAACAGTGAGAGAGAGAGCCTGGAAGGTGGGAGGATGCGGAGCAGCCGGCTGAGTGGATGAAGAGCGGTGGGAGGAGCTGGGAGGGCTATGCAGGAGGTTCGCAATGGAGGCTGATTTAGAGAGGACTGGGCGGTGGTACCAGCCTCACTGGTCAGGTTTACTGCATGTTAGACTCTCCTCGCCGCATTCACTCCAACTGCCAAAAAACCTTGTTATTCACTAGAAACCTTCTCCATATTCTCTTTTGGAAATTTTCACATGGACTGCGTATTGTACCCAGTTTTCCTGATAACAAACTGTCCAGTCTTGGGCGCGGTTTGTGCTCCTACCGCCGCTGCCTGCTCACGCGGGGCATGAATTACCCGGTTCAGTCCTCGCAATAATTCAGAGTTGGATGCTTTCGTTATCCCCACTGTCCAGATGAGGATGTCTGGCTTGAAATGATAAAATACCTTGCCCAAGTTTAACCCATTAATAAGCAGCAGAGCAGTAACGTGTCTCGAAAATGGAAGAGAGAAAGAAGAAACCTAGAAAACCCACAACTGTTCCCTGATCAGACTATATTTATATTTTTAAATGAAGCTATGATTCTCTATTTAGTATGTTTACTAAGCAAGCCCTTGACAAAAAGTGTATAGACTGTATTCTTTAATAGGAGGCATACTAAAACATTAGAAATAAAACTCTACAAATCATTTTTCAAGACTAACATATTCTAGTAACATTGAGCTCCAAGAAAATATTTGTTTTTTCTAGAAGCACAAATACCTCTTTTAACCGAGAGAGAGCAGAAACCCTATGGCAGTGACTGGTTTAGTGGTTTAGGCTTCAATTCTGGCTCCCAAGATAAATTGAAAAAAGCAAAAACAGAAAAAACCCCAAAACAACAACTTTGCAATTACAGCACTAACGCGCATTGTGGAATTCACACTGGATGTGGAGCCAGGAGGCCAGAGCTGGGATTTCAGGTACTGATTAGCTATGGAACTCAAGACAAATCTCTTAACCTCTGTGGGCTATGAGGACGATAATAATACATAGGCACCAGGTAGCCATGAAGGTTAAATGTAGTAGTGAATAAGAAAATACAGTCGGCACCTAGCAGATGCTCAAAAAAAGAAATTTAATTGAAATTGTCAATACACCTATTCTTTGACCCAGCAATCCCACTTCTAGCAGATAACCCCTCAGAAAGAAAAGCACAAGGGCATAAAGACATTTGTAAAAGGATGTTCATTAAGCACTGAAACAAGAACGAAGATCATTGGAATGGCTAACTGGACTGTGGTCCACCCGTGCCAGTGGCTGCTAATGTGAACAATGGAGCTGAACTGTGTAGGAGATGGAGTCAAACCGTCTGAGCTGGAATCCTGGCTGCACTAATGTTGTATGATCCCGGCCAAATTCTTAACCTCTTGAGGCCTCAGTCTCTTCCCTCTGTAAAATGGGAATGATAAAAGTGGTTCCCTCATATGTCATTATGAAGATTAAAGTGGACAATACTTGTAAAGTGTTTAGAAGAGTAAATAGCTCGTACTATACTTTGCTAAATTTCAACAATTTTGTAACCACTTTTAAAAGGAAGAATTCTAGGTACTGATGTGGAAAATCTAAGTAAAAAGTAGCCAATTGCATCCATGCTGTTTAAGAAAGTAAGTATACATTTAATCACACAGTTAGAAAAAGAAATGGAGAAATATACACAAATTGTTTACAGGGTCACCTCTGAGGCACAGCATGAGAAGGGCTAAAGAAGACACACTTCTTTTACACTTAATCTAAGTGGTGGAATTATGAATAATTTTTTTTATTTCTCACCTTTTAAGTGCTTAAAAAAAACATTAATGGGACTTGAATATGATGCTCCACTGGAAAGAGACTTCCTCCTTCCCTAGGAGCCCCTGCAGAACAGATGCTGCAGTGCCAGGTCCCCGACAGGGTCCAAGGAGATAAAAGAGGGCCTCCAGAAGGGCTTTGCAACATGTCACAAAGCCTAGCCAAAATCATGCATTTGCTGGTAATAAGGCTGTTTGCATAGCTAAAGCAACCGGTGTTCCAGGCTCCTGCCCAGAATGACATTAATTCTGTGTGATTAACTCTGGTACCCTAAGGCTGATAAGACATTCAGAAGGGTAGTTTTATGTTTTACACATTATGATTAATTAGTCTGAAAGAGAGAGAACAACTTTTGGCTTAATAACTGCTGCTAGTCACACAAAGGCTTTCGAAAACACGGAATTCAGTGGATTAAAAAGTGAAGACCAACAAACCAAAAAACTCTCACTGTTTGCTGGTGTAGCTACCATTTTTTAAAAAATATTTTATTGTTATTCTATTACAGTTGTCCCACTTTTTCCCCCTTGGCGCCCCTCCGCCCAGCCTAAGGAGCTACCATTTTTAAGCATTGATAATCTCTAGGATGTTTCCTTTATTGAAGCAAATTAAGGCAGTCCCTCTTGACTGTTCCTGCCTGATACTGAGAACTTTCTGAAGCCTCTGAGTCAGGTGGCAGTTTTTGCCAATTAACAAGTTGATGGTCTCCAGGTCCAATAGGACCTTGCCGCAATCTGTCAGTTTATTCTCACCACACAGGGAGTCGTAGTAAATAATACACTTCAGCAAACCGGGCGGCCCTGTGCGACTCTCCTAAGTTACCTCTGGCCCCTTCTCTCTGTAGTGGCCCAGGGCCTCAGCCTCTGCCAGTTAGGCCCCACATGTCTGAACATTTAGTCATCACTTCAGAGCCACTCTTCCAGGAAACGGCTATTGTTCCCCCATTTCCTGATCACTTACTTCCTGTGTTTTTTTCAAAAGGAAAAGAGTCAGGACCATTCTAAAATCACAGTGATTCTGCTCCATCTCACAGTTGTAGTTTGTTGTAGTATAATAATTTACTCGATTTTGGAGGCCATCTCAATACACCATGGTTTAACCAATAGTGGCCCCGAGCAAGGACCATTCCTACATGTCCCAATATGAATGTCACCTTGTTTTCGTTTATAAGTCTATGTGGCTTGCAATTTGTTTTGCTCCAATACGTCAAAGGAAGCTTGTAGAGTCTCCACCTTACTGATACTACCCGGTGACCCATTTGATGAAGAAGATGCTTAGGTCAGGGCGGAGCAACACCTTCCCTAGCCCGAGAGGGTGTGGCGGGCACATGGCAACCAGGAAATGCCTCCTTTCTGCTCCTGCCCTGCCCCCAACTCACACAAAGGTGACTTGGTCAGACAAACTGGCTGTACTGCAGTGACTGAGCCGTGGGGAGGGGGAGCCTGGGTTTAAGTCTTGGCACACACGCATACCCAGGCATGCACACACATGTTTCAGGGCTTGCTGTGTACCAGGCTCTGTGCTAAGCATTTAAATACACTATCTTGATTAATTTAGACAACTCCCATGGGATAGGTACTTTTATTTTCCCCATTTTACATATTAATATATTTGCTAAGCTCACACAGCTGGTAAAGTAATTCATTCACACTTGCCTGACAGCAAAGCTACACCCTCACCCCTCTCTGCTTGCTCGCTGTGGGGCTTCTGTGAGTCGCCTAACCGTGCCGAACCTCAGTGTCCTCATCTGTAAAATGGGAATAATAAAAGCTCTAAAACATGCTTCCATATTGTGTTGAGAATTAAGTGAATTTATGTGCATAAATATTTACTGCACACTTTTCTCCTTCTTACCTCAGTTTTCGTTTGCTTTTAGTGAAAATGCCTATAACACTGGGCTATTGTAAGGATTAAATGGGAAAACACGTGAAATTCCTTGGAAACCATAATTTACTACATGAAATTCATCACACTATTCTCAGATATATTTTAAACGATATATAAACCATAGAAACTAGTCATATAGTTTCTAATTATTATATGGGCAAAGGTAAAATGTTTGGTATTACATTGTGTTGAGGGAGTTAGGAGAAATGTGCTTGCTCATACGTTCCTTATGGGTGTGTAAATTGTCACATCCTCTAAGGAAATCAACTTGACATTTGTCAAAATTGCCTATTAGTCAAAAATATAAATAAAGATTCTTTCATCGAGTTTTCTCAGCTGCATAAGTGTAAAATATATAAGACTATTTATTAAGCATCATCTGTAAAAATTGAGAAAAAAATGAAATCAACCTAAAACCTCAACAAAAAGGGGCTAGTTATATTAATAAAGTTTTATACAACAGAAACATAAATAAATTTTTAAAAATTCTCTTCATGTAGTAATGTAAAACATTTTCCAAGACATATTGCTAAGGGGAAAAAGAAAGGTGAAGAACAACGTTTACATTATGCTACCATGTGTGGCTGAGCACGTGGGCACATGCACACAGGTACGCATATGCGTGTATTCATTTCTGTATAGACCAGCAATGCCCAAAGGAAATATTATGCAAGCTGCAAATGTGAGCCACATAACATAACTTTACATTCTCTAATAGCTAAAAAGAAAGTAAAAAGAAACATGTAAAATGTACTTAAGAATATCCAAAACAAAACTTTAACAGGCAATCAATTCAAAAATTAGGTATGAGGTATGTTACATGCTTTCTTTCACAAGTCATTAAGATAGGATGTGTGTTTTACATTGACAGCACAACTCAGTTTGAACTACATTTCACATGCTCAATGCAGCTACACACACCAGCACATGTGGCCCGCAGCTCCCGCACCAAACATCACAAGCACAGTTATCTCTGCAGGAAATTGGTAGTTGCCTCTGCAGAGAAGAATCAGTCTCTTTGGGGATGGTGGTAAGTGGAAAAATTGCTTTCACTCTACACCTTTTTGTGCTTTCTTAATTTCTTGCAATATGCATGTATTGTCTTTTCAGAATAAAATGGATAAAATAATTCTTACAATTCTTTACAGTAACTTCGTGTTCACTCTGGCAGACAAATAGGGACAGAGGACTCATAAGGTGTGAAGAGAATTATCAGCAATGAATGAGTCTTTCCTACTCCACTTACCCTTGTCGTTGTTTAACACTTTAAAGAATCTGTTTCGGAGAAGTGGCTGTAGAGCGATGGTTTGCCAGTGAGAGAGTGGAGTCAGGCTGTGGAAATATTTCTAAACTATGGAGATCAGTCAAATTAGAAATACAGTTTTTAAGTAATTTATAACTGAGTAAGTGGAGAATGCACAGTGATCCTACCTGGTAGGGATCCTCTCAAACATCCCTACCATCAGCTCAGAGGAGCTGCCATGGCAGGACACAGAGCAGGAAATTGGGGGGCACATGAAGCACAGACAGGAAGAAGGGAAGAGGAAGGACAGATGAAGAAAGATGAGGTTTCCATAAACAGGAAACCACCGTATGGCCCCTTTACCTCTTAAATCTTACGCGAAGACAAGTAGGGAACTCTACTCCCAACCAGGCTTAATCCTGGTAAGCTAAAATGAGGTAAATTATCTTCCTCTAATTCCGTCACTGGGGGCACAGGGAGGGCAGCATTCCTGGGGGGAAGAAGGAAGCAGGGTAGATGGTTTGGCTGAAGGGAAGGGGACATTGCATGTACCAGGGAAAAGTTTCACGGAAGTCAGGGGCACATGGGATCACTCCAGGAGAGAGGTAGCCAAGAAACAAGTTGTGACTATCTACCAGATTTAACCTCTAAGAAGTTTATCAAAGCAACGTTCATGACCCAGGCACACTGAATACAGCCCCAGAGTTTTCATTGGGGGATTATATGTGACATAATCCAGGGAGAAAAGCAAATGACAAAAACAATAGGACACTATAATTCCACTCTTAAAAATAATTATATGCACACACCTACACACATTTGACTGGATGGATATTTATGAAAATAAACAGGGAAGTGGTGGGGCTATAGATGTTAGTTATTTTTTCCTTTTAGCTCATCTGTATTTCCCAGAGTTTTCAACAATGAGCATATATTCATTAACAGTAAAGTAGAGGCCATCACAAATTTATCTCACAACCATTGGATGGACAAAGAAAAGGTAATTTCTTTATTTGATTTGTAATTAACCCATTCTTCTTTACAACGTCCACTTGTCAGAGGGGAAACATGAACTTTTCATCCTCCCTACTTTAAAACATAGCTCAATTCAGCACACTAAATAGTCCCTATAGAATATGCACTGGCCAGTGTGGTGGCCACTAGATATTTGTGACTATTTTACTCTATTTTATTTTAAATGTTAATTAATTAATATTTAAAATTCACTACTCCCACACATCTACGTTATTTAATTTCCTTATTGAGTCTTTAAAATCATCCTCAAAAACATACAAAAGTTTATTTTCACAGCCTTATAGTCAGAAATATTTTAACTCTCTTCTGAGACACCCGCATAGGTAAATTAATTAAAAGTTTATTTTTATTTATATGTGTTCCATGAATTAAAAAATGTAAAATAGAGATACAAGAGGATAAAAGCTCAAAGAGAATACACAAATAATTTTATGTCAGGGCAGCAATTTTCAACAGGTGTGCTGCACAAATTTTTAAAACATGCAATACCTGACTGTTTAGTCAGGGGCACTGACCTCTTTTCCCTTAGATTGTCGAATAGAAAAATGACAACACCCAACACAATAATAACCATCTGGTATGAATGCCCTGTCTTGAACCATAATATATAGGTCATGTAATAGAGTTGCGTCTTATTGATCAGGTCACATAATAGGGTTTGCATCTGATTGGTTAATTCTTAGTACCAGAAATCCTTATATTCAAGTATAGACACCTGTTTTTTTTAAAGGTCACTTTGGAGCAAAAACGTAGGTAATTACTATTATTACTTTTTTGTAAATCAATCAAAATTATACCTATTCTTTTCAGATCAGCAAAAACTATACTTTTTGGTGTGCTGCAGAATTTAGTAATTCAGGGGGAAGCCAGCCAGCCTTCCTCACCCCAGAACATTCTGCGACCTCCTTGGCAGTCTAAGCCCACAGGATTCTTCTGACCACCTGCCACTCTGGCATCAGCACCTCAGGAAACTAGAACTGTATTCCATCAGAAGCCTCCCTCAGCCACCTCTGACCTTAAGTGTGCAGGCCACCTGGCTTTTCCAGAGTCTGATGTGTCTGAGGGTCTTTCCAGAGAGACTACAGTTGTTCCCGGCTGTGCCTGAGAGGTGGGGGCAAGGCCCCAGGTCTCAGGCTCCCTAAAATTTCTCTGGCTGCATTTAACACATATCCTCCATCCGAAGTTTCAACCCAGAAGGGGTCAGCCCCATCCGCACCAGCCAGGAAGGGGCTGGGTGGCTAAGAAATCCAAGATTGAGCATTATCTGGAGTGGCACTATCCAACAGAAGGCTCTACAATGATGCAGTTGTTCTAAATATCCAGTATGGTAGCCATGAGCCACTCATGGCTATTAAACACTTGAAATGTGGCTAGTGACAATGAGGGATTGAATTTTTTTTTCAATTTTAACTGTTAATGTTTTTATTGTGACAAAACAATATAACATTGCCTACTTCTCATCTCTCTCCTCACTCCCTTTTCCCTCCTGCACACCTTTCTTTCCATCACACCTCAGGTTTGGAAAAGGATGGGTTATTCATTTTGTACCCATGTTATATGGCAGTGCAACAAGCCTAGGAACTAGTCTATTCATTCCTAGCTGAGAAAGCAAGAACTTTTACTCAGTGTATTTTAGGGGAAAACTAAGGAATTTAGAAAATCTCTCCTCAGAACAATAGCCGTCTTCCAGCAGAATGCAATTTGTTTCCAACAACGGGAAGGATTATTACTTGCACCTTTGTCTTTGCATTCTATACATAAGATTTCTAAGCTCCACACCCTCCCCTCGTGTTTTCCCACCCCACCCACCCAAGCAGATGGACGCCCTGGTTCCACCAGGGCAAAAGTCATTGCTTCAGAAATATTAACCTGAAAAAGCACATGAACAAGTTCCAAATCATTATACAATAAGGGGAAAATGTTAACTTTTAAAATTTTCATTACAACTGTTGGCTTCAATTAATCAGAAATCACCTTTAGAGAGGAAGTTATTTCTAAGGTCACACTTTTGTAAATATGTATGTAATTGGAGAGGGGGTCAAATAGATGTTAAAGAATTGATACCCATAAGCTCTACCTCACTACTAGCTCTGAGACATTGAGTAAGTTGCATTATCTCCTTTTGCCTCAGTTTCTTCATCCAATAAATGGCAGTAATAATGATGCTATCATGCAGTATAGTGAAGATTAAACAAAATTACATATGTAAAACAAAATGTCTGCAATACAGTAGCCACTCAGGAAATATTCCATAATACTGTAACTAAAAAAGAGTAAGAACAACATTAAATAGAGGAAATCTTAAGACAGAGAGTAATCATAATAGCTTAATTCTTGCTTTTTTGGCTCAGGATTATGTTTTCCAATGGTTATAGGTATAACCATTGAATAGTTTAATCTCATTGAATCTCAAAATGTAGTAGAATCACAGGAATTACATATCCTCACAGATCACTAACTCAACACTCCATCAAACTTTAGTATCTCCCGACAGCAGTGACCAGCCATTCTCCAACCTTGGCTATCTACAGAGACGGGGAAGTCATTACTTCCAAAGGCAACTGAATTTTTTCTTGTAAGTGCTGATGTTCTAATTCTTTTCCTTACCATTATGTTACTTCCTCTTATCACAACATTTTCTCATTTATTCTTTTAAAAAGCCATGATAATTCAAATAACATAGCAGTTTGTAACGTGAAGTATTATAAAAGTTTGTAAAGTAAAACATTATAGATACCCCACTACACCCCACCAAATTCTACTCTCCAGAGGCAACTCCCCTTAACAGTGGTTTCTCCATTCTATTTACTCAGACAAGTTTCCATTTCTATACAAAGTTATATATGAGGTCTGTCCAGGAAGTACCCAGCCATGTAATATGAAAAATAGATACATTTACTGAAGAAGATACAAGATACAAAGTAGGTCCCTTGAGACCTCACAGAGTTCTCCCAAGTGCCATCAGCTGCCCCACTGTATTTTCCTGAATCTCATCGAAGGTGTGAAATCTCTTCCTTTTCAAAGGTGATTTTAGTTTTGGGAATAGACACAAGTCACAGGGCACCAAATCTGGGCTTTAGTGGGGCTAAGTCACTAGGTGACCTGGTGTTTCACCAAAAATCTCTGCATGAGTCATGATGTGTGAGCGAGCACATGGTGGTCACGAAGCTGCCAATCACCAGTTGCCCATAGTTGCTGTTTTCTGAATCATCTGAATAGTTTCTGCAGAGGAATGCTCAAACTTAACGCAAAACTTGATGCAGATTCATTGCTCTACTAGCTCAGACATTTTGAATGGAGTGGCCACACACTACACATGTTCAGTCATCGGTGTCTACTGCTCCCAGTGACTAGTACAGTGAAGCCGTCATTGTTCACGCATGCATCTTCCAGTCCACTCTACTTGGCTACCAGATTACATGGCTGTTGCACAAACTGTTCTCCTTATATTAACAATGATTGGACTTTTTCCGGACAGACCTCATATGTCTGCATCTTTACATAAATGGAAGTAGACCCTCTGTATATTTCTGCCACCAGCTTTTTAAAAATGTATTAGCATATTGTAGACAGAGTTCCATATCCTGATGCAAGAACTGATATCACTGCATGCACAGGCCATGATTAATCTGTTTCTCATCAGTCGGCCTCTTATTGGTCCTTAGTATACTTCTGGTGTGACTTACAAGAGTCTTGATGGTTTTAAAATATTTAGAGTCAGCTATCACATGAGAGGTTTCTTGAAGCTAAACACCTCACAGTCCTAATGCATTTCCTCACATGACATATTTCTAAATTTCTCTAAATGCGCTGGAGCTTTCCTGGGCCCGCAGAATGCCAGCGGCATGTCCAGGGCAGCTGCTCAAGCCAGTGTAGGGGGTGAAATGCCAGCTCTGAATTTTCTGCCAGAGGTCTTCGGGGACTGCAGTGCTCGTTGGCCAGGCAGCCAATTTTCCTCATCATTTACAGTTTGGTGACCATGTAATTTACCTTCCAAACCTGACACTTTTAAGAGTGGAAAGTACACTAACTGGATGGGATATGAAGAAACCAGGACTATTCGAGGTGTAATAGAGTTTTTCAGGTGGAAATTGAAGTCAGTTAAAATGTTAAGGCTTTTCTTGGTTATACCAATTACTTTTAAGGCAAGCTCCAAAGATATAATTTATTCATTAGAGACAGACTGGCCTCCACTGGGGATAGAATAGAATTGATTTTTGAAAAGAGTAAATCTTTATTAGATAGAGCAAACTACTCTAACTTTTTTACTGATGAAGAGCTAGGCTCAGAAAGGTAAGGGATTTGTTTCAGGTCACTCAATCAGTGACATCTTAAAATATATATATATATATGTATGAAATGAAATGAAACAATTATTTTTATTTTTTTTAAATTACAGTTTACATTCAATATTATTTTGCATTAGTTTCAGGTGTATAGCATAGCAGTTATACAATCATATACTTTACAAAGTGGTCCCCTCGATACTTCAAGTACCCATCTGGTCCCATGCATAGCTATTACAGTATTATTGACTATATTTCCTATTCCCAGGGCTATTTTGTGACTATCAGTTTGTACTCCTCAATTCCTTCATTTTTTTCACCGGTCGCTCAGTCCCCCTGCCCCCCCCCGCCCCGGCAACCATCAGCCTGTTTTCTGCAGTCTGCTTCCCTTTTCTTTGCTCATTTATTTTGCTCTTCAGATTCCACATAGAAGTGAGGTCTTATGGTATTTGTCTGTCTCTGCCTGACTTATTTCACTGAGCATAATACCCTCTAGGTCCATCCATGCTGTCACAAATGGTAAGATTTCATTCTTTTCTATAGCCAAGTAATATTCCATTGTATATATGTACCACTACTTTTTTATCCACTTGTCTACTTATGGGCACTTGGGTTGCTTCCATATCTTGGCTATTGTAAATAATGCTGCAATGAACACAGGGTTGCATATATTGGTTCAAATTAGTGTTCTAGGTTTCATTGGATATATACCTGAAAGTGGAATCGCTGGGTCATAAGGCAGTTCTGCTTTTAATTTTTGAGGAGTTTCTATACTGTTTTCCACAGTGGCTCCACCAATCTGCATTCCCTGCAGCAGTGCACAATGGTGGAATCACACGCTAACCAGCAGCTATTATTTACCAGTTACCATACTAGGGTTTTTAAAAACATTTTTATTCAGTTAATATTAACTGAGCATCTACTACATTCCAGTCACTATGTTATGTGCTTGGGAGACAATCCCTGTTCTCAAACAATTTAAATCTATTGACTCATGGAACCTACCAACAAACCACCAGAATCAATATTTTTATTCCATTCTAGGATATGTGGGGATACACAGGGGATAGAGTAGGTCCTTGATTAATGTTGTTTTGTTCAATGTCCTTTCATTATAACATTGATGAGATGCCATAGGAACTTACCTCCTGTTTATATCAATTAGCCTATGGTAAAACTGGTTTCCTTTAACATTATTTAGCTTAAAGTTGCAGAATCTATCGACAGCTTTCAGTGAGGACTTATTGTACATACACAGGAAGAAATAGAGGCTCTGAAAAGTGAAATATTTTCCCAAAGTCACATAACAAATAAGTGGGAGAGCAGAATTCTGACTACCTGCCTTCCTCCCAGGAGCCAGACCACAGCCTAGTCTTCCCTAGCGTAGAACCTGGCATCAGTAAGCCTTTCGTTCTTCCTGCTGCCTTGGAGGTGATTTAAACTAAAGGACACCTTCCAAGCGTGGCTCTCAGGCTGAGTCACATCAGAGCAAATAGGCAGAATGGCTACTCAGGTTTCCTTTCCTTGGTGTTTTCTTATCTGTCTCCCACCAATGGTTTAGCCTTTATAGGTTACTGGGGTCAGGAAGTGGCATACGGTCTCTGTTTTTATTCCCTGTGTGGAAATTTTCTAATTATAGGTCACACCAAGAGTTTCCATTCTCCCCCATGGCACTTCACTCTGTTTATGTAACTTAATAAGCCAAGACCCAGAGCTTTTTTTTTTTTTTTTGTGACTTAAACCATGAAGCTTTTAATGAGGAATCAAACTCATTCCCTTATCTTTCTGACTAGTGAATAGCTGACGTCTGTTATCAGCTTAGTCTGTAGCTGAAATTATGGTCTCTTTTCTGGTCGGGACTTTATAGTCTGATTGTACCTTAAGCTTCCTGTGTAAGTCGTCAGCGGAAGTAGGAACATTAACTCCCCACCAACCACCACCACCACCAAAAAAAAAAATAGATTCAAGTACAGTCCTTTAAAACCCCAGCCTTCACAGAAAAAAAGAGATGATATATTACAATATCAAGAAACAAGAGTTATAGCTCAAGATAGATACATCATGGCATCTGATGGACTGGGGCATAAAGGGGAGTGAGATTTTAGACAATCATTATGCTTTGGAGAACAAGAGCTCAGGGCCAACACATAAGCAGTTTTACTCTAATCATGTGGATATTTCTTCCCTAACTTAACTCACTAAAAGGAAATTCTGAAAGTTATTCCAGCCCAGTCTAGGATCGACTGGAAATGTATTCAGTAATAGTAACTCTTAGGCAAAGCCTGAACGGCAGCAATAAACCACTCCTATAGAGCGAAATGAAAAAGAAGATCCCACTTTTATGAGGCAAAAACACATTTGAAGCAAAAAAATTTTAAGTCAAAAAACAGCTATGCAGGAAAGATTCTGTTCTCTCTCGGCCAGCAGTGTGTAAACAAATCTATTTTTGCAGAACTCAACAGTGGAGGCTGAAAAGGGAATGCAAAAGGTGGGGACTGGGTAAAAGATCCTGACCCTGAAAATCTATGCTAATATTAACTATTATAAAATTAACTTTTTAATTATCCCCTAAGGGCTGCAGAACGTCCCTCAGTGAAGGGAAACTGCTTTTTGGGACAAGCTGCCAAGTAGGATCAAGGAAGGTGCGTGCTGTTCAGGAAGCAAATAGCACCAAAGCGGGAGTGCAGAGCCCAGAAAGGAGAGTCAACTGACCACAGGAAAGTCAATGATGTGGCAACAGTAGCGGCCCCATCACCAAAACTTCTCGTAACCAACCTACCTCCTGGATGTGGTGAAGAGTGAATGAAGTTCCAGGTGGTATGTTTCTAGCACAGAGCCTGGCCCAAAATCAGTGCCATCACCACCATGGCTATTGCTACCGTTTGGAAATTCCCAAGCAATGTGCATTTAGGAGACATTCAGAATCAACCATTTTCCAGCCTTTAGGCTTCTCGGTCAAGTTTGTTTTAACTCATGTTAAATTTTAAAAAACGGGGAAAGAAAGTTTACCTCGGCGTCTCAGGTAGATTTATACCCCTGTGTGGGAATAACCTTAGGAGACCCTAAAGGGTTTACTTTCTATGTTGATTCACCAGCCAGGAAGAATTTGTTGACCTTCACTTTTTTGTTGCTTATACTAAGAAAAGAGTACATATTTTCTATGGTTCAGTATAATACAGAATATTTTGTGTATATAGTACAATATTGCTTTGTATATTATATATATTATCACATTGATATGTTTTTCCCAAGCATACACAAGTGACTTTCTCCTCTCCCCAGCCCCTCACCAAGCCCTTCACACAACTCACTGCTTTAGAACTTAGCCTAGGAGAATTATTTCATCTTTGATATATATTGCACGGTGGTTTTCTAAAGAAGAGGAGCCTCGGGAACCTGCTGAATTCTTGTGAACTGAAGTAAGAAAACATTCAGGAACATAAGGCTAACATGCAGAGAAATTGGAGGAGAAATGTGATGAGATTGATTATATAGACAAGTGAAAAATAACTGCTGTGGTCTTTCCCAATAAAATGAAAGTTGTCACCTGAGCCACAAGAACAGTAACATGAGTGCAAATCTCTTTTAATGTAATTGCTAGGTCCACCGCCGCGAGCCCATACAGCTCTTTTAGGCAAATTAGGAAAAGGAACCCACTCTTCAGTGCACTTCATTTTCATCTTCTGAAGAATGATTATAATATCCTGACTTCATTTTTAAGAACAAGAAACTTAACTACCACCTGTTTAAACAGCGCCATGTAAAGTTCAAGTCTTAATGTCTATGGTGTGAATGATGCTCCACAGAAAGACCTTAGTTCAGTCTACAAATCAAGCTCAATGACACTCAGCCTCCCTGGGAATCACTTGTTTGATGCCATCACCCAAACCAGGAGGAGCAGTGTCTGTTTTATGCATGGTTTCAGCCAGCTCAGTCCTTGGCACCTAGAATGTGCTCAACAGGTATCAGTTGAATGAATGGTCTTCCTTTAACACAAGAATCTACTGCAAAAGTGAAAAATAAATATGGCTAATGTTCACTGAGCACCTTCTATGCATCAGGCCCTATGCTAAGCACATATGTGCATTCTCATGAAAACCTTGTGAGGTAGGTACTATTACTCTTCACACCCCCGAAGGCTTAAAGAGCTTAAGTAATTTAGTGAAGTCATTACACTGATGAGTCATAAACCACATGACCACCATAGTCACATTCCTAACCACTACACTGGCAAGTCAATCGGTAGCCTGCATCCCTCCAAGAAGCTGCTATAACCACTGCAAACACAAAGAGTTCTATGGTCTGGCTAGTCCAAGGGAGGGAAGACATCAGAGGCTCCACTTCCTTTTTTGTCTGTAGAAACACACGTAGCCTCTTCATGCAATCAGACTGGTAATGAGGTTGTACAGCATTTCCCGTCCTGCCCTGCATGCCCAAGACTCGCCTTTAAAATCAGTTAGCTGCAATTCATTCGGCTACAGCATAACAGGCCCTTGGGTCTGTCACCTGTGGGTCCAATACCTAGACTAAAAGCACATTCTGAAATGTCCTGGCCACTAGATGGCACCGAAGCTCAAATGTCACAGAACTATTTGGAACACTTCTCCCGCCATATTATTTTGGTTATTGTAAAGAAAATAATAACATAACCATAATAACAGCATTATAAACACTTACTATGTACCAAGTACTCTCCCACGGTCTCTACAAGCATTATCGCATCTAATCTTCACAACGACTCTTTAGGGTAGATCCCTTACTGTCTCCATTTTACAGATGAAGAAATTGACCTTCAGAAAGTCAAGTATCTTGACCAAGGTCACACAGCTAGTAAGAGGCAGAGCAGGGATTTTAACCTAGGCAACCTGGCGCTCCACAGCCTCACATTCATAAGTGCCCTACTGTTCTGTTTCCTCCTACCCTGCCGTCGTCCCTACACTTAGCTGCTAAGCACAGGTTTGATATGACCACAGATTCTTTTTGAAACTCCTTTGGGAAAATCCTCTCTCGAGGAAGAGAAAAAAACAACCCATTCAGGGCACATAAGCAAGTCCAGCACAAGCCAAGATTCAGGTGGACTGGGGTTATTTAGGGCACAACCTCATCATCCTAGTGGTGAAGAAAAAATGAGCCACGGGCTATGGTGC